>JAOXYB010038507.1:0-13400 GCA_028565635.1 Phoronis ovalis | reverse complement strand
TTTTCTTTGGTATCACAAACAGTAGATCTAAAAAATCTTAAATACATTCATGCTAGGAGTACAAAAAAGGAAATAATTGCCCCTTCTCTAATAATCTCCCCCCCTAAAAGCATTTATTTTAAATAATCGCCCAGGGCGATTATTAAAGAAAATACGGTATATATTTTAGACAGTACATTTCAGATTGTGTTTTCTTAAAGATGATCATTCAGGAACAGCACTTGCAAAATACCAATATAAATGCATGCACATGGCCATAAAAAGTAGAAAACTTGGGCTAACAAGTACATTAAAAAGTTTCAGAAGCAGTGCAACAGAAATATCACTAAATTAGCATTGCCAACTGCAGTGCAGAAAAAGAAAGGCATTGTATGTGTCACCCTGCAAAGTCAGCTTTCACATTTTCAGGATTAGCAAACCTGGTATTCAGGGTATTCATGCTTATAAAAGGAAATACTTCCACAATATAAAGAGGTGCACTGGTCGTCTGGTTTTATTTAGGTGACTTGTTTTTGAGTTTATCATATCAAGGCCTTTTTAAATGTTGTGTACATGTGTTACATGTGTAATAAATGAGTTCCAAACAGGTGTAGTTTCCTGATTTTCTCAAGAATTTATATAAAGTTAATAAATGGATGTAACTTATCATTGGCACTCTCATATGGATTTTTAGTTTTCCATGAGAGACATTTGATATATTTTAATTTAACAAGAAATGAATTAATTGTGACAAAGTTAAAAGTACCATTGGTGATGCTCATTTACTGACAATGAAATAAACAATTGAAAAACTCACCTCGGTGTTCTTAGCTTTATTTTGAAACCTGCTCAAAACAGCCTGCCCTTCGGGATCAGAACTATGTATAAACACAACCGATGACCAACGAAAGTGTTCAGTTATCATTACCCATATATCTGCCTGGTGAGAATAGGGCGGAACTGTACGAATAAAGTATGGATGGATTTCCTACAAAACATTTCATTATGTAACAACTTTAAAAAAATACTATAGATGCTTGTAAATTATGGTTAGATGCATTTCCTGCAAAAAGTGTCATTGTGTAAAAAAGATATGCCATAGATTGCTGACAATATACATAGGCCATAGCCAGGTAAGCATCTGTTCAACCAAGTTATGTTTATAACTGCAAAGACATCATAGATTACTAGTCAAGCAAAGATGGTGACATAATGACATAAACATAGCTACATTCCTGTACTAATTTCTAGATATTTAATGTACATATTCAGACAATTTTGTAGATCTTTTAAAAGAGCAGTAAACTAATAATTTTAGAATAATTCAAATAATTGAGCTTTTAAAGAGAAATTTAATTTAAATTGTAAGTGACATTTTTTTGTACATAAATTACATATTTTACATATTTTTGTAGATAATAAATAATTATTACTCATACTTAATAGTGACAGCATTGTGTTATTCATTAAAATTATAGTTTAGATATATACTGGTATATAGCAACGGATTCAAATTATTATACCCTATACATAAAGGGGTATTAAGTTACCACAATATCCGATATATATGGGGGAGGATTTCATCACCTGAAACCTGGGTTTTAGCTATTACTCTATAGCTATGGGATCTTGTCCTGGGTTACAGGTATTATTCTATAGCCAAAGAAAAAAAACAAAAAAATGCACTTTTTCTTCAAAGTCCACACTATACTTAGTATAGAGATATCTACATCTAACTACAAGAGAAGTAATTCATATTATTATTATTATTACTACTAGTGAACAATTTCCCCGGTGGAATTAGAACCTGCGTTGGATACCTGAAAGAAAGGAAAAACCAAGCATATTAACCAATGAGCCATGAAGGCATGACATGCAGGTCGCTGGTTTTCTACCCCTTTTGTCACGTACTTGTACTAACAGCGCCACCTGTCCTTATAATCATTTACATAAAACTAAGAAATAAATAAGCATAAAATGCTAACCTACCCTAACCCTAGTCTGAAACACACCCTAAATATAATATTGAGAAGCATGTACCTGGCCCTAAACCGAGATGGTACCTTTAACCCAGGTAGAATTACCTTAGTAATCCTATAGTTATAGACAAGTGAAGGACAATATCCCATAGCTATAGAGTAATAGCTGAAACCCAGGTTTCAGGTGTTGAAATACATATGGGATATTCTGGTAACTTAATACCCCTATATGTATGGGGTATAGTAATCTGAATCGGTACATATGGTGGATATTTTCATTTATCGTGAAGCATGGTTATGGAAAGTTCAGGTGCTGCACACATCAAAAATAAGACAACTTGACATGACATTTATACTTTATCCTGGCTAGTTATAAAAGTCACTAAGTTAATTAATTTAGATTCTGAAATTTAAAATAGCATTTTCTCAAAACAGCAATAGTATAAAACAAGGCAGACCTTTACATAATAAAAATATCTTCACTTATGTTAAACGTTTTTTAAATATACATTTATGCTTATTAAATTCAATTGTCAAATCCCAAAATGTATTTAAGGTTATAATTAAAATTTTAGATACATCTGGTGACTTGTGTTAATATACCTCTATATAAGGAAACATTAAAGTTTACATTTTTTTGCTGCTCATTACGTATGTAATGTAATATCTGATGAAGGCTGAGAGACCGTAACAATGCAAAAATTGACTTTATCCAATAAAAGTTAGGAATGTTTTCAAATGTAACATCAAATCATAGTCACTAGAGATAGTAAAAAAAGTAATATATTACCCCCAAAACAATAACAATGAAAAGTGTTGTGTGTTCTGGAGAGAATAGTTTCTTCACTCTGCTATAAATATAAATGCAAATACAGATACAGTAACCATTAACTAACACTGAAATACAACTACTACGGTAAGTACTACTTTCTTCTGTAACTTTTTAGTTAAATCAACCTTATCAAACTGATCAGGCAAGTTATCATTATAGAAAATTTTGATGGACAGTGAGCTCCTTTTTATGACAAGTAACTATTTTTTTTTAAATTTATATATTATAAATGTTATAAAACTTTAAATTCCATTCTTCACAGATACTTTTTTGGTAAGCAATTAAGAACCATATTCTGTACAAATTCTGAGAGATCAGGCTCACCACCAAATCATATGATGTTCAAAGTATGTGTATTTTATAGAATTTCTTGGACATTTATATTGATCAAAACATAAATAGCCTAACTAGACCATGTAATAATATTATGATGCACTTATTTGACACCTGCTGGGAAGTTAACTATTATATATGAAAATATCATTTAGAAACAGGTTCCGGGTAGTTTTCTTTTCAAAATGAGCAAATCAATATCTTCTACAATTTTTACTTCTCAAAATTAAAAAGCTTTTAAACATAAATAATTAACTGAATATTCTTCTAAATAAGTGTGTGTACATACACTGTCAGGTCTAACTTTTGAAAAATACACCTAATTTTCCTGATGCTCACTTCTTCTGAACAGAAGTGGTTAGTAGTATAGTGGTCATTAATGTTTTAGTAAAGACCAAGCTTTTACAATTCAATGTGAAAACCTGAAAGAATCAATACAGATACTTCTCTAAAAGGTCACCATTGCCAAATGAGTCTAAATTTAAACAAATCAAAATCAACTTTGATCAACAAGAAAATCTTTTTTCAATAAATTCAAAATATTTTTACATTATTATATGTTGAAAACTTACCTTGTCCGAAAATACAGTTTCTCTAGATGTAATTCCAATAAGAGGTATATGGAAAAAAGTACATGTGTATGATATAGTCACGGGTGCTCTATCAATATGACGTCCATGGCTAGCTATAACAGCAAAAACTCCGTGTGGAATCACATTATCACACATAGAATTTGCAGCTTGTATTGGATTGGCTTCCATAAGTGTTGATTTTGCAGCCAGTTTAATACCGTCTGGCAAGAAAAATTGTCGCATATTTTGCGATTCAACAGCTTGAATAAAAATATTCTCCATTTCATGTGAGCTTAATAACGCTCCTATAGGAACAACAGTTGTGTTGCTTTGAGAAAAAACACCAGTCCCACACAACATACATGACATCATAAAGGCAATATAAATCCTTGGTTCCATTCTTTTTACTTTTTCTCCAAACGTTTATCTGGTTGCAAAGTGTTATCTTGTTTTAAGTTTCATCTATGTCTCTGTAATAAAGATAGTACTGCAGCAGTTATCATACAGAATACCAGAATATATTTTAGATTCTAGTCAAGGTCAAGGTATTATGCACATATTCAGCTCACCTGTTAAAAATCCAACTTCATATGATAACTTAAAAATAGATGACCAAAGTTTGTTAAACTTTATTGTATGGAACCAGTTAAATATTACCATTTCAGTGATTATCATGTGAACAGTCCTTGGATGTGAGTACCACATTACAACACTGCTTTACAAATATACAGTCATTTTTAGCAGAACAATATGAGGGGTTAATATTAAATGATAAATTACCAAGGTGAAATCTAAATAAAATACAATATATTCTACTCATGAGGGTTTATAGCCATCATATAATTTTGTCCACACAAAGCTAAAATAACCATTTGCTGCAATGTATGACATTCTCATAGCATTATTTGTTTATCTAAATAACATTTGATGTTCCATTGGGCTTTGGATAAAACTATGTATTCATAGAAGCTACAAAGAGTTCAAATGGTTTGTAATTGATAATTTCATAATTGATTGTAGAACAGCAATAATTAAGTTAAAACTCAAACTAAATAAAGGTAAAGCTTCTAGTACGTTCAACAAACTTAACAGATGACTTTAATAAAGTTTACTATCAGTCTTCACCTGTGGATCTATATTCTTTTTAATGTATAGTTGTTTGGACAGTTTCCAATCATGTACAATATTGATTCCTAGATAAAATAAACATATTTATCAAAAACACACATTTCCAGAAATCTATTTCATTTTCACTCTGTTTCCCTTGATAAGATTACATTACATTTGAATTACAAGCATAGAAATATCGGTATTTCAAAGTTTTACCGAGTTATAATAGTTCCAGGTTTTAGGGACGATCTGGCAAAACCTTTTTTGTTTAGCTTGAGATGTGTATGTACCTGTGAGAAAATTGCCATTTAAAATCTTTCTGTAGTAATAGTAAATCATATTAGTCTCAGGAAATTCTGACCATTTTGTACATGTACACATATATATTCACAGAGCTTCTATTTAAAGAAGCAGGCAACAACATTTTCCAACTACAAAATTAGCCAAGTGCCACTTACTTTTGGAAATTTCAATATAGATATTCCAAAATTGCTGCCTACTTTCGCTGAATTGTCCTCTTACATAAAATCCCTCACTGTCTTGAAACTAAAATACTGTCTTGGAAAAAAACAACATCAGTATTATCTACTACAGAATCAAATTTCTTGTCGGAAGTACTTGAAATTATAAATAGTCATAGGTTAGGTAGTTATTATAGATATGCACAATGTTTTGTACAATTCCTGATTAATTGAGCACTTCTGTAGTTTATTGAACTGTTCTACTTTGAGGTGATAAACAAGTTTCTACACCTGTAACTGAACATATGATCAAACAATATTACAGTAATTACGAGCTGATAATTTTAATATGCACTTTACATAATTATATAATATATAGTTTCCACTCATCCTAACTGTTAACTGAAATAAGATCACAACAATTATAAAAATAAAAGAAATGACAAGCGTTACTCAACTACATCCCAGTTTTCCTGATATGCTAAAAATTTGTACAGCCCTCTTTTTCGAAAGTTTACAATAATTCTAAAAATTCAAGCACTCCAATTTTTCAGGGATTGTGGCACTTCTAAATGTACAATCCCTGCTTTTATTCAGTTTCTTTGTAACTAACAGTCTTGAATTGAAATTACAGTTATAACAGATTTCACTATATTCCTAAATGAGTGAGGACAGGCTAGCAAACAATTAAATTTATTCACAGTCCCAATACAGTCAGCCTCTTTTTCAAAATGTTGGTTTTATGCACTATCAAAGTAAAGAATAAAATTTAACTGTACTCATTTTACAAACATGTAAATATATTGCATCTGTAAATGTTCGCTTTGGTAAAAGCCTATCCAGTTTCATAAACATATTAATTTCTAAACAAGACTTAGTTTAAGAGAAAACAATCCCTTAGGATTAGTTGTGTATTAATTATACTTTTATACTTAAAACTACTGAAGCTCGTAATACAAATTTGTTAATGCATTTCTTACAATGACAATGAATGATGTATTATAATAGTAGACACTGTTCATCTAATTTAATACTGCAGGAAAGTCATGAATAGCAAGTAGGCATGCCCACAATTACATCAGAAGTTCAAACTCAGATCAATACAATACTCAGTTACCATACATATAATCCAACAGAAAGGACCACATTTCCTTTAAGTACTACTGTATTTCAATTTTGTACCAATTATTGGAACTGCAACAAAAAAGGTAAAAGTTTTTAAAAAAATTCCCCTGGATCAAGTGTTGATTATATTAACTCTCCAAAACATGTAGAGAAAATATAGTTGAGAACGATTTCAATTGCACAAAGTGGTTGATCAATTTCAATTGTTACACATTCAACAAAAACATGAAATAGAACAGCTTATAATGTTCTCATAATTGACAGTGACATGTATTAAAATTATCAAGGGATACAGTTAATCCAATATTACACAAGTACTGTATATACTCAAAACTAAAATTATCAGGCAAATCACACTAGTGCAGTCATATTTTGAACCTGCTTTAACAATCAGTATTTAGTGGATTTTAGGAGATTAGAAATTTTAAGAAAAAAGTATCCTAACTGAATCTCAGGTCAGGCAGCATGAAAGTGACATGCAAACGGTTGAACATATTTTCATTCGATAGGGTTATTTTTAAAACTGTCGGCACGCTATGTGCTTCCGATACATTTTTGGAATAAACTCACAAGGGCGCTTCTTTGGAGATATGACACTTCGTTACGGTCTTTACTAAATTAAAAGTTTTACGTTCTTCAAAGTGCCATTGCTAAAAGCTTCTCTTCATTAGAGTGTAATTCTGTTCAAAATTAACATCTGAAATTTGTGTATAAGAACAAATTGAGAATAAAACTTACTTGAACATCAGTAAATATTCTTCTGTATTGAAAGCTGGACATAAGAATTATGGAATTTTTCCAGTATAGCCACTTTACTGGGGTGTATTTTTTGAGATGTCACTATATGCATGGGTATTTTTTTAGCTGCAGTATTGTTCTATCAGGAGCTTAATAAATAATCATGTGTACCCATTTTTATATTGCATACCTCCCTGAGAAGTGAATATACAGAAAAATGAAATAGTTAAAAATCATTGCAAGTACCAGCAGGCATATGCAAAACACTAGCTTATTCTTAATCCAAGCCTTCTAGTTGTCATAGCACACATAGTCTCCATAGAGCCACTCCATCAATGTGTTATCAATTTGCTTGATTCTCTTTTCCATATAGTACTCCGTGCATTCCAAACTAACTGTTAAAAGGTCACTGAATATATATTCTATCTACTTTTATAACTATAAAAAAATATTTTTTTAGGTAAATATGTATGAGGAAGATTCAAGGCACATCCCTGAGGATTTTCTGCAGGAGATATAATTGTAGTGGATGATGGATATTTCTTGGCCAAATGTTTACACATGCATGTTGATATTAATCCATCAAAAATGAAGGCATGTCATTTTAGTACAGAAGAAATTTTTATATTTTAAAACACCTTTTAGTTTTACCTGCTAAATCTAAACCAAGGCATGATTTTTGAACATTTCGTAATACGTATTAAAAAAAAATAACAGTAAAGATTTGAAGTACCCTCACATATAAATGAAATAATTTATCCTGATGGATATTTATGAGTTAAAATCAATACTGTAGATTTGCCCATTAAATCTACATTTCAAGGGTGACCATTTAAAAGCTCCACAAAAACAAGCATTATGTTTTTTAATATCACAGACAGACTTTAAATCTTAAATTTGCAGCCAATTTTTATGAGTTGAAAAGCCATGAAATTCTACATACCATTCTAGGTAGCTGCTTTGAATCATTGAATCTATGTGGGAGATTGTACATGATGTTGTGTAAGGGCATGATCATATCCTACATGAAAATCCTTGTTTGTCAATGTCTTTTCCGTTTTTCATTTTTTACATCTCAATTTCATTCTTTCCTCATGAAACAAAGCATGTTTCCAGAATAATTATAACCGCACAAGCAATTGCTACATACTTGCAACTCTAGGTGGGACTTTAGGTATTACTTTGACCACACCTCTGAAAATTGAAACTGGTAGGTTTTTCAAAATAATAAAATAGATTATATACATTTTATCTGTATAACAAATGCAAGATCTAGCTCTATAAGATGACATGAGACAGCCTAACCGTAGGATGTGCAAATCCATGAAGCAAACTATGGATGGAGAAAACGTTTCATTTCAAAGTAGATAATAATTTTTTTTGTCAATTTCTTGAAGAATTGAAATTTTGATTTCAAAATGACATATAACCTCTAATGAATTCATGTCCACTGAAAAAAATCACATATTAAAAATTAAATTTTAACCAAAAATAGTATAAATATACAAACCATATTACATAATGGGAGATGCTCCTTTTAAGGACAAATGAATAAACTTTGTTTGCCCAGAGAATTCACTAACTTCAAAGATTATAATCTTAAAGGTGAGATACAATGTAACTTTCTCCATATGGCTTCATAACATTTTAATGTTCAACTCTTCAAAATTCACCTGGTGAACCGAAAATTATGGTCTTGAGTTTTATCCTTTTCAGATATTCACAGCACTAATTAATTTTATGATTTCATTGTTGCTTTAATTAAAGCAGGTGAATATTATTTTGTTGAACTGAGCTGAGACTAATATATATAATTAATGGGACTCGATGACACCTTTGATTTATTATTGATGCTGCTTATCCCTTTGGTGTTTTATTAGTTTGAAGAATTGAGCAACACAT
The DNA here is from genome assembly GCA_028565635.1 of Phoronis ovalis. Classification (NCBI taxonomy): domain Eukaryota; kingdom Metazoa; phylum Phoronida; family Phoronidae; genus Phoronis; species Phoronis ovalis. The sequence goes on along the minus strand of JAOXYB010038507.1, from coordinate 4,369 downwards.
TACTAATTTTTCTTGAAGATGGAGTATTTGTTATAGATTCGTAGAAATTAAGTGAATTGTTTTGTTCATCATCATGATCATCAATACGGTGCAACATCTTGCAACTTTCATTTTGTATGCGTCAAGTGAAGTTAATAGTTCTTTCTAATTTCAGTACTGAATTTCGTGAGTCTATGATGTTCTCCAGTCATGTTAACGTTTTTAGGATAAAACTAAATTAATTTTGTAAACTACAGTTTATCTAGGCATACGTGTATATATATAAAATTTCTTTTGCATCGAATGATCGATTTTGTTTTTCTTTGAGGAACTTAATGACTGGATGGTGACAACTGAATATCCATGTCCGATCTAGATACTGAATTTACATTACACAACCTGGACCCAGGACCGAATATTTACATTACATATCATAACTTTGTGATTATCTAACAGAATCAGAATCTGTGGGTGAAAACTATCAAGAGAAAAACGGCAGAGCGAAAATAATGTCATTTATATTTACCTATTTATATCGTTATATTCCCCTGTCGCACATTCTGTGTGACTGGATATTACTTGACTACGACTCTATATAAAGCATTAATTTTTTTATCTGGGCACCACAGACACAGTTTTCTCAGTAATATAAGATCATATAACCGGATAATTATAACAATATAACCGGATATAAGAAATAGGCCTAAATTATTTGGATAAAAGTAACAGAATACTAGAGCATGAATCTTCTAATCCAGAGCTGTTTACTCTGTAGGTCGTATAGTGTTTAATAAATACTTACATGTTAACACATTTCTTTCCTTATATAATACTCAGTAAAATCCTTTTATATTATAAAGCAATATAATAAAATGAGCACATCCGTACAGCATCTTCCATCAGGGTACATCTAAGGAAATTGGACTGTTAAGAGTCGTCATATGAAGTCGTTACTACGCATTTTACTGACAGCGAAAGTGAAATTATCGCCATCTAGTGTGAAAGTAAGCACCTAAACTGATTATAGATTGACGGTAACAGAAGGATATCAACCCGACTTTTATCAATTTTATTTCAACTTGTAAATATAAAAGAACAAACTGTAACTAAAATAAACATTTTCTTTCCAATCCCTAAACAATGTCAAAATATACATGTGCATGATGTTAACAACCCCGGGTTAAGAACTGAGTTTGACACTCTCACCATACAAGAAAACTAGTGCAAGTTCTTTGTTTCAATAGTTACTGGGAAAGCAACATAAAATTATATGTATTATGTATTTTCCTGATTAATTTATTCTGAAACTGTATGTTCCTTTAAACATGCATTATAAAAAAATGCCTATTAAACATTGATTATTAAAAATTTATTTACATAAAGTGTTCTCTCTCATTAATGTTTAGGATATTGTATGATGGTGTTTATAAATTGATTTATAGAAAAGATAAAAAGTTAAAGTTTTAAAAATGTACATAGGGCCACACCATTATTTTTTGCTCTTTCTCTGAAGTTGCTTTCTTTAGAATCTTTTATTTTTATTCATATGCTGTACAATATATAATACATAAGAGACATGACTCAGTTCACAATTTTCATTGCACAAATATGGCAACGCATTTCAATTTTACAGGTTCTCAACATACAATTGAAAATAAATTAAGGTACCGAACTAAGCAGCAATGATTTTAGTTTCAATGCTATAATTTGCTTGGACAGCAAAACTCTTATTTTTTAATCTAAACTAAAGCTAGCTTAGTCAAAATGCGACATTTCTGTTGTCATGAGTGCATGGTAAAAAGAAGTTCAATTTTTTAAATAAAAAGGCACTTTTTTTATTTATTTTACAATGGAAAAAACATGAGATTAAGTTGATCTCTTGATGTACACTAAATATTTGCTTAAACCAGGATTATTTATTAAATTACACAATTTGAAATTTATTACACCTCTTGTAACAGTAGCAAATTCCAACACAGGCAATCACATCTCAGTTCTATCTGAAATTAGTTAAATAAAATTAATATCATTTATAGAAAAATAAAATTAAAAAAATATAATGAGAACAGAACGTTTAACACAATCACATGTTTCTTAAAAATTAAACTGCAGCTTTTTTTTTGGAAAATGTGAAAACGAAATATTACGCATTTTGTAACAGCCTCGGTAAAAAGAAGAACATTTATTATTTAAAAAAAAAGAAATATAAGAAAAGTTTTATAAGTTCAAGCTAAAATCTGATAATTTTCTCTTTTTATTAAATTGTTACCATGGAAACCATTATTAGGTAAAATTAACATGTTTTTATTCACACAATTCTCACAATCAGTACAATATAAATCTAATGTAGATTCTAAATTTTATTATATGTTTAAGCAGTTTTTCAGTTGATTTTTTTCACTTTTCATAGTAGGAAAATTATATCCACTGAGAAAAGTGTTTTCAGTCATATATGAACCACAAGACTATAACTTTATAGTTATCTACGTAACTTCTGATTTTAATTAGAATGACAGTTTGAAATATTTCATGTAATCAAAATCAGGAATGCTGTTGTCAGTTGGTACTGCATACTCCACATTACAGCCAGGCCATGGGCAAAACACTAGAGGACAACTGAGGAATATTTCAAGGAATTAAAAATAAATGATTTCATATATATATACTTATTATCTGGTTAATCATGCACTTTCATGTAACTGCAACAAAAATATAAATGCTTTCAGCAGAGATTCCAAGATACTTGTCGTACTGAAAGTCTTAAAAGAGCCAGACAAGATGTCTACATTGTTATTTGACAACAGCTCAGTAATACATTATGGTTGTAAACATTTCCATGATTATAGGTTCCTTTGGTAGAACTATAATCATTTTACAAGCTCCTATGCTTTTGTCATGTTGACCAAGAGCATGAAGCTATCAACACCAATGCTGCCAAGCAATGATCTACAGGTTGAAATACACCTCGACAGCAATAGACACTTGATTGGCTAAATGCAGAATGGAATTTTTTAATTATGGATTCTCATGACAATCACAAATCATTATGTTGCATGTTTCAGGGCAGATGAAAAATCTGTTTAAAATGTTTGCATCAAGGCAAGTCCTATTAGGAGTGTACTACTGACAGCGTATTACATTCTCCATTCTCAGTGATGGAGAAATAAAGTTTGTGCAATAACCACAAGTATTTTGGAGACAAATCTAAAAACAATTTTTTTATTCTCTCTTGCGATACAGGCAAATGTTAAAGGATGTACAGTGCTCAAAAAATATTTGAAATTACAAATAATTGGTTTTCATTAACAAACAAAATGTGTACAATTAAAACTTACGAAAATGTATAATTTTTCACTATCATATTCAACAGCTTGTTCTTGCAACAAATCACAGGTGATACTTTTAAGGATATGTAATGCATTATATCTAAATGTAACTCCAAATTTGAGAGAAATAAGGAGAGCTATGTTGTGCATATTCAGCTAAATCATTGAACTGATTGGTGAGATTAATTAAACAATTAGTTTGAGACAGCCAATTAGGTATAACGCACAGCCTTCTTGATGAATCTAACAATATCTGTTAAACATTGGAGCATCTAATATCTTCGCAAGACGTTTCTCAACTATTTTACACAAATTCACATCAGTCACACAGTACTATAGATTGTGTATCTTTAAAATATGATACTTTTGTCATACTCTTAAAGCTTATTACAGTTCTTCATTTTATTTGTGCTTCCTGCATTCCGTTATGTTCCCCAGACCATTACAACTTTGTTGAAGGCAACAAATACTCCTTTATTTGGTTTACTAAAACAATAAAGAATGCCACATATAAAAAATATGGAAACTACTAAAATTATTGAAAGCACTAAAATATCTTTCAGGTAGCTGATAATACCATACATCAATTTGCTAAACAAACACTTCCAGTTTCATTTGACACAAGTTGCTCTACCCTGTTTGTCGCTGACCATACAACACTGCACTGATATAAATAACACTGCACTGTTAAGTGCCAACAAATTCTCATACAACAGTGCTAACTACAACTTTAACAAAATATCATATATTAGGAAAATGTGCCTCTGCAACCAATATCAATAAAAATCATAATTTACCATTTAAAAAATCGTTGTCCCATGTATACACCGTCATGTTTTCCCTCTGAAAAAATATTCTTAGATTTAACAAAAAACAAAAACAATTTTTTTTGATGAAATACACAAAAAAACACAAAGCAGAGGTTGACTCGGGAATTTTTAGTGGTTGGGAGATTATACTGGGTAAATTTTAACAGAATTTAAGAAGTAACTAGATAGCCTTTTAGCAAAGGCAGGGTTGCTCATATTGGCTTTTATGAACGTTACCTGATCTCTAAATCACCT
>JAOXYB010038506.1:8945-23298 GCA_028565635.1 Phoronis ovalis | reverse complement strand
TGAATGTCATTACAACACCTTTATCACTGCTAGATGTTGTCTTTGATATATGACCTTCAGGGTTCTGCAGTGTCACAGGTTTTTGCTACCTCACAGTGACCACAGTGGCCGAACTTCGTGTATATTTAGCGCTTGAGCATTAGCATAGTATTCATTCAGTGGACATGTGACAATATTCATTCAGTGGACATGTGACAGATGACAGCATTCATTCAGTGGACATGTGACAGATGACAGCATTCATTCAGTGGACATGTGACAGATGACAGTATTCATTCAGTGGACATGTGACAGATGACAATATTCATTCAGTTGACATGTGGCAGATGACAGTATTCATTCAGTGGACATGTGGCAGATGACAGTATTCATTCAGTGGACATGTGGCAGATGACAGTATTCATTCAGTGGACATGTAACCGATGACAGTCTTCACAAAGTGTACATTCGATTTGTTATCAGGGCATTGATAACATCAATTAAGAAACATTTACTTCATCTCTGTTTTTTCTAAGTTTGGCAACTTTGAGATAGTAAACCTATGACCGTACGTTAATCCTAACTTGCCAAAGTAAGGTCAAAGAGCTAAAACCATGCTGGAGGTCTCTCTTGCAAAGATGATTATAACTGATAATCTTTTTCTGATGAAGGTACGTAATGACAGTTACAAGAGTCGTATGCATAAACTATAATTATTTATGTTCTAAAACAAACAAACCAAGTTTTATATATTTGTCCTCATTCATCTTTATATCAGATGCAGATACTAAGTACAAACAACAGATTACTAAATAAAACTTTTGTACTATCTATTAGACAAAAGATAATGAAAAAGACAGAATACAAGACGTAGGTAGCATACCTCTTGTTTCTGTGTGTACTTTCTTTGCAACATCAAAGATTCCTCTATTGTTATACTTCTCACTGCATTGTGGATTGGTTTTGGAGGTGTTGCCGCTGATTCATAAAACATTTGCAAACGTTTCACTTTTTCTTCTTTATCTGTCTCCATTTGTGTTTCTGTCTTCTCATCAAGGACACCCAGTAAACCAGTTTGAGCACCAGAAGAGTCTGTTTTAATCTTACAACTGTCTTTTTCCAACTCCTTGACACTGTGATGTTTTAATGTTCTAAATGTAAAAAGATGGAATATATTCAAGAAACATGCAAGTGTACAATGAATGGTGAACCCACAGTCACATAATTTCAAGTTGTATATTTGATTATACTTTAAATTGAGCAGGACCTACTGTTAGTGAATACTGATGGGGGCTGTAGGTTTTTTTTTTTGCAAGGAGCGAGCACTGCCAGGGGCCTGTTAAGTCTGAGCTATGAGCATCCATTGACTCTTAAATGCGAGTAGCGAGCTTTTCCTTTTTTGCAACCTTTTTTTTGGCAATTTTTAAGTGGGAGCATTGCACCCTGGGGGAACCCCCTATACCCCTCACTGATCACAGAAAGAACAGACCTGAGATAAAATACAACAGGTAATGATCTCTTTGAACTAATGCCACTTGGATGATCTTGTTTTAAAATCATGACATGAGGCATTGTCTTTATGTGGTCAGATAATATTAACTTATCAAAACTTCACCATAAAGGAATAATTTTACTGAATACTTTGTGTCAGAGGACTATTTTATTTACATACTTATGTGGTTGAAAATGCTTCTTCTTGGAACCTACACCACAACTTGGATTATCTAGCTTCATGAGGCACTGCACATATGCATTTTCAGAAATTATATTTTCTTGATTGTCACCAATGTTTACTGTCCCTTTTTCATTTCCAGTCCTTTCTTGGACTTCATACTTTAAAAACTTTCCACTATCTACATTTGTACTATCTTTTTCTATTTTCAACTGACTGCAGTTTTGTTTTGTATATATTTCTTCTTGTTTTTCATCGTTATCTGTATTTAAACATGACACTGTCGTAGGAGCTTCAGTTATAATGCTCTTATCTTTACATGAATGTTTTGCCATATATTTCAGTACTGAATCATCATCACCATCATCGTCATCGTCATCAGAATCTAAGACTTCACAGTGGACATTCCGTCTTATGCGCAGACTTTCAAATAAACCAGCAGCATGGTCTACTTCCTCTGTATTTTTTATCAATGTTTGTAGTCTTTCAATAAATATTTCTACTTTTTTTCCTTTATCTGGCATTGACTGAATCAGTTTTCTACAAAAAAAGTTTGCATATTGAAACGTATTTTTTTCTATAGTATTGAGCACTGTGTAGTGTCTCCATAACAGAATGCAAACACTTGAATTACGGATATATAATAACTAAACTAGATTTAATGTCACATGACGAGGTTTTAAAATTATTAAAGTAGCAGGGTGGGTCAGGTTTTTGGCCAAAATTAAACAAGATCAAGAAATATCTTAGATTACAGGTTTTGTCAATCTATCAACTTACAATGAATCGATCATGTTTTTCAGCAAGCGAAAGTTCAGCAAACAAGATTTTAATTTGTCACTGTCAGCAGGAAAAATTGATTAAAGCTGGTCACTTTTTTTAAAACCAGACCGCACACACCTATCCTAAATGTTGTCAAGTACCCCCTGGTTTTATACTAACCTATTCGAAAGAAGTTTTTCCTGTCTGCGTAATAGATCCACTAGTTCTGGCTTTGTTTTATTAGTCAGATTTCCAAGGTAACCTTGTCTATCTTCTTGTACAGACATTCTGTACAAACCTGTGGGCTCCTTCTGTCTTGTGGAACTTGCCTAACGTTATTGCAGACTGTATCACTTACTGACAAGGAAATGCAAGTCCTTTTGATTTGTTTTTTGCATTAATCACTAAAAATCAGCATTAGATGTGAATTTATTACATATTTCTAGTCCGGCGGATCTAATTTTGAAACGACAGGTGGCAAACAACAAGGTAAACTAACTTGATTGAGATGAAACCGATATTTTTGAAGGTTGCTAGAGACCCATTGTACTAATAAACTTCCATTCTTCAGTTACCTGTGCCGATAGTAGGTAACACACGTTTAGAAAATAGAAATTTAAGCATTCCAATTTTTGCCTGACAAAAGCACATTTTCCTGACACAAGAACCGCTTTACGGTAAATTACACGACATGTGATTTTTACGTATTGCTTAGCAAATAGCAAATTATAACAATAAGAGTATATTTCGTTTTATGTTATCAACATCAAGTATATTTCTTTTTTATATACTTTCAATTCGTGGTTCATTTTAGTGTAACATATGCTTTGCTCGACAACGTAAACAATTTAGAAATGGCTGCTTCCATAGTGACTTCGACGGCGACGTGCAATATAAGGCTAGTTTATTTTCTTTAAAATTACCCCCTTTTTTAAACTAACCAGTTACTCATTAACTTGATAAACATGTTGAACAGAAAGTTGAGACAAGCATAGTGTATCTATATTTCAGCTGGGTGTGCAAAGAGGAAAATAATCGCTAGCTATAGGCTATAGCGCTTTGAAAGTTTGAGCCTAATACTCCCTAATAGTAATAGTAATAACACGCCTTTCCCGCAAATTTTTTTTATCGAGTTGTGAAATAGCATATTTCATATTTGCACTGTTCGGGGGGAAAATATTTAATTGTGCTTTTCATTTGCAGAAAGGTGTGATGAAACGGGATTGGCAAGAGCATTTGCTTGTCTGCTGGCTATATTATTTATATATCTAAACTTTAATTATTCTTTGCTTCATTTGTAACGAATATCGGTAACCCACGAGCGGGAGTTGAACTGCAGACTTCTCTGTCCTCGGTCAGCATTATTACCCGGGGGTACTCAAGTTATTTTTTGGTGGGGGTGTGCAACCCAGTTAAAAATTTTGGATTTGGATTATATCTGAGACTAATATAACTAAACTTCTTACTGTATTTTTTTGCATTGCTACCATAAAGATATTCAAAAATTTGGATTGCTACCCACTGCTTACAGCAAATAATTTGGATTAATTTTAGGTTTGTATCCATAAATAAATTTTGGAATTTAGTTTGTATCAGTCAGTTTGCATAAAAATGGATTGCTACACTCAAATATTAAAAATTTTTTGGATTGCTACCCTTATATTTCACATAATTTGGATTGCTAACCTAAAATTTCAAAAAAATTGGATTGCGTTTGCTACCACAAGCTAAAATTTTGGATTGGGTTCTGCGGCACATCCCTGTTATTCAAAAAACCTTGAGTACCCCCCGGGCATTATTACCACTAGGCCAAAAGGGTTATCTCCATTAGCCAACTTTGTAGGCTATCTACACGGCAGTTTTTGTATACTGTGGTGTATACATGTATTATCAAATTGGTTTATATTGAAACTAGTAATTTATGTTTCAGGGTTAGTAGTGTTCTGAACCGTGATGTCAAGCAATTCGGGAAGAAATATATGTTTGATGGAAATGAAGAAACATGCTGGAATTCTGACCAAGTGTGTTTAAATCAATGATAATTTGGTTCATAATGAATAACACTGCTTTCAAAATTGTAAGATAAAAGAAGCTGATTTATAGGAGATGTGATTTACATTGATATTTGCAGAGCCTGTCAACCTCAAAACAGAGCACAACAATATTTTAATTAAACCTAGAACACCATATACTATAATAAAAACAATAATATTGCGATCGGTGGCTTTAATATAAATATTGAAAATCAAAGGTGATAGTATCAGGGGATACTCCTGTATGTATATGTTCTGTATATCAGATTAAACTAATTCTCATAAACTTTCCTTTTTCAGGGAAAACCACAGTGGGTTCTTATACAGTTTCCTTTAGCAGTTAAATTAAATGAAGTTCATATACAATTCCAAGGAGGTTTTGTTGGTAAAGATTGTTATTTAGAAGGGTCTGTGGAAGCTGACGAGGAGCTACAAAATATTCAAGATTTTTATCCAGATGATTCAAATAAGTTACAAGTATCCTTGCATATATAAATCCTTCTACATTTTCAAGGATTATGTTTACTTGTTATTTATGCATATCTTTTTGTAGAATCCAAAGTACAAACCCTTGTGATGTCTGTTTGTCTGTGAATGTAGTCATTGTTCATTTCACACTAAACAAGTTGTGTTGTTTTAAACTGAGTATATATTTTTTTATGAAAGTATGTTTATCTGTCATTTTCCATGTTGTCTTAATTAAATTAATGTAAGTAAGGTATATACTTTTCTTAACGAAGTATTTAGATATTTCCAGTGCAAAACAAAAACACAGTGAAAAGGCTCAAAATTATATTTTCTGACAGCACAGACTTTTATGGCCGAATAACAATATATAAATTAGACATTATAGGTCAAAATGGATAGAAAAACAGCAATGGTCAATTACAAATATTATTATAATTAAAATTTTATGGTAAAATATTACATGAATACAGATTAGACATTCTATGTTAAACTGGATAAAAAAGAACATTTATTTGATAATATATGGTGGCATAACAAAATATAGATGAGATATTACATGTCATAGTGTATAGAAAAACTGTGTATTGAAACAAGCAGTATTGAAACTTGTGGTCGGATAATAGTATATAGTTTAGGTAATATAAGTCAAAAGGGATATAAAAACTGCATTGGTCAATTTCAAATGATTAAAGAAGTAAATATATATAAAAATCAAAGTGAAAAATATGTAACATAACATTATTATTACTGGTACTACTCTAAAAGTATTGTTGTTGTGTTGAGTAACTGACAAATATAGTTACATCTATACAAATATTTATAATCTAAAAAAAACTTTTGACAGGTTCGTCTTCTACAGCATCATTTTGTATACACAATTTTCTTTAAGAATTACAATAACCGTTTGTTGTTAGCACATAATTATCTGAAATGAAGCCTAATGAAAGGTTTCTCATAAGCATTTTCACAGTATAAGTATTTAAATCAAACTGATCATACAATAAAATTGAAATGCCTACATACTAATAAAGAGATGCTTGTATGTCTTAGTAGGCGGAAGAGGAAGACACTATTCATAGAAGATCTTTATTCAATGGAAGACACTCATGCAGATAATGTGGAGTCTTCTATTTGCATTATAAAATAAAACTGGTGACCAAATATAAAAATGTATACAATATAACACTCTTTAAAAAATTCTTAATGTACAATACGAGTATATTAAAACAATGGTATATCAGGTTGATTCCAGTATTTCTACTAGTTTGTTAACCAAGCATAATTGTTGGTGGGGACATCGTATGGATTGGTATAAAAACACAATTTAAATATGTACATGTACTTCTGCAGTAACAAGAAATATTTTTATATTAGCTTGCCTAACTTCTGATTAAACTTTTTTCTAGACACAAATCAAGGTAATGTCCAAAGCCTATGCTTGATTTTCATGTTGGTTTAAGACCACATTGAAAGATAAGTTGTTTAATGGGTGGAAACCCTCAAAAACTGTAGGTAGGGCTCTTTTTTGACTTTTATTAAGCAGAAAGAGTTTAACGGGCAAAAGCCCTTAAAAAACTGTTGGTAGAGCTTTTTTTAATTTTTATTATTAAAAAAAGAATAATTAAACAAGGTTTATAAACAAAATTAAAATGTCAATAAATTTGCTACTGTCACGCCTGTTAAACGGCTTTTTGCCCCTGACTAATGAATTTCCTTGCAGCAGCTATTGTAAACCACCTGGTGGCAATTTGTGAAAACTGGACACAGAAAATTGAAAGCTTGTCTTGTACTATATAACTTGCATTCAAGAAATATGGCCTACTGACCTATGCTGTATAGTGTGGCATACAGTTTTAAATGTGTTTTAATTTAACACATGGAAATATATCATTTACGACCAAAAAATAGCTAGTATGACAACAGTAAGAATTACTATTATGTAAAGCCCCAATAACAATTTTCCAAAATTTTCTGATTGCAAATCGTAACCGTGTCTATTTGCATCAATATCTCTATGAGTATTATCATGCTTTTCAAGCTCTTTGTCATCACAGTGTTCATCTTTGTTTACAAATCTTGGTATAGAACCGGGTAAAGTCGGGAACATCAGTGCCTTTTGAAGTTTCTCTTGGAAATTTTTGTCATTTTTTACTTCATAATTCCAATTTTCTATCTTTAATGATTTAAACAGGCGTTCCCAAAAGTATTTTCGATTGAGGCGATTCAATAAATTAATGGATACAAATGGTTTCAAAACTCGAAGATCATCCTTACAACCACTACCAACAACAATTGTTATAATCCGAGGATCAGTAGGACTTAGACTGAGGGCGGAGTATATTTGGTACAATGTCCAACCCTCAGTTTTCTCCTCCGCAAGCAAAATGATATGTTCGCTTTTGGTGATTGCTTCAATCCTGTAAAATTTATTATGCTTAATTAATGTATGCAACAGCATGTTAACATGTTCAGTGCACAAAAGCAACTTTCAAGGGTGAATTGAAGCTTTAGTATCAATCAACATAGTTTCATAATTATTTTTCTGACTTAAATATTTATAAATCACCATTGATTTTTTTATTTCTGTATGATTCGATCCCAAAATGGCTTGCAAATTTTTTTTTTAAATGCAATGACAAAATCATTTTGAAAACTTTCATTCTTTTCTAATAACAGAAGACAAACTGGAGTCAATATTTTTTTCTAACATTCTAACAGCTTGATCTTGAGAGACCTACAAATCACTAATAACAGATTACATAGCCTACAATATAAATGTGATGGTGTATATAGTGTTGTAATGTGCATTATAAATAAATAAACATGATTATATGTTTACCTCTCCAGACTTTTTGTTCTGCCAAGAAGAGCATATCACATTCACAAGTAAATTTACCTTTCTTCAGCCTCTACTCCACCAGGAGTAGAATCACGTTCATAGAAGTTAACCATCAAGCCAACACGTTCTAATATTGGCATAAATTTTCTGGTAACATGCTCTTCTATCCCCGAATTATAACACAGACATACATCCCACTTGTATGCTAAAATAAATTAAACATTATCTGCGATTACTGCATCAAATTGAATAACAAACAGTATTTTATAAAAATTATTTAAGGAAAGTATTTTTGTTGCAGTGTCAACACCTGAGTGCGTAATGTTTTGCATATCATTAATTCAATAGTTGTAAATGTTAATAAATATAGAAAAAAAAAAGGCAATTCAGTGGTGGATCCAGGATTTTCCTGAAGGGGGGGCGTGGAAAAAAAGCATTTGAGGGCGAGCGCCCACAGGGCGCAAAGCGACACTAGGGGGGCATGGTCCCCCGGAAAATTTTTGAATATTTGGTGCGTTTTCCTGCAATCTGGTGCATTCAAAGACTTTTTCCATGACACTCTGCACTCTTTTTATACATTTAAATAAATTATTATTGTTAAGAATAATTAATTTAAAGAAAAAAAATCACAAATTTTATTCAAGAGGGACTTAGGTCAGTCTACACGCAGGGCTGCACATTCGGCTTTTAATTATTTATAGATTTTACCTAAACCTTCACTATAATAATTTTGAATTTACATTTTTTACTCAGTATTGAAATGGAGGTTTTGTCACGTTAGCTTAGCATTACTATAGAGGCATACATTGTCATTGTGCTGGTTAATAATAGACAATAAAATTAACATGTTTCGCTTTTTGTCTATCTTTCTGTCATTTCTGTAATGTAATTGGTACATTTACTGCGGAAATTCTTCTGCAAGAAATTATTTAAATCACAGTCCAAATCAACCACTTCGATAGTTGTCCACCAATTGGCTGTTGGTTCTTCTTGAGAAAAGACATTTAATTTAACAACTATTTTTGTTTTCAGCATACGTTTATTTTATTTTAAAGAACAACTATTAAATGTAACTTTTAATCTTTATATACAAGTAGCACTTAATTGTAACAATAATGGTGAGTAGTGTGTACAAACTGATGATAACTTATACCATAACTAGATACAGGTATTAATTGGTAATAATATACCGAGTACGGACAGCCATGAGGCAACAACCTGAATGCACGGGACACACTCTGGATAAATAATAATGATTCAGTCGGCAACAGTATTAACAATAAGCATTCTTGGCTTTTTATTGGCAAATCTATCCATGATACGCTCATAATCTAGGTTAATATCTTTGTGGACATATACAATTAATTCTTGTGAAGGGGGGCGCACCTTCCACCGTTCCACGCCCGCCCGTAAATCCGCCACTATTCCGAAAACGAAACTATTTTCTTATTAGTTTAAATCACCAAGTACTTGAAGTCCTAGGAGTGGCAGCGTCAGCCAAGACTTTAATAGTAATGACTAAAATGTACATTGCAATTTTTTTTTCGGTAGACATTTCAGTAATGGTCTTTTAAAAAATCGAAGCAAGCGGCGAATATATAAATAAAACTTACGCCTTGCACGCCGGTAAATCCGCCACTGCAGTTGATGCCGCCTACCACTTTACCAAAAATTCACTATTCCGAAAACGAAACTATTTTTTATTAGAAATCGAAGCAAGGTTTAGCAAGCGGCGAATATATAAATAAAACTTACGCCTTGGTCGCCTTGCACAACAACTACTCATGTCTTTTGTAAAATTCTGTTTCCGGGTTCCGGGTATATTATGACTATGAGGTATAAATACTAAATAAATAATCACTCAGTCTGCGGTGGGACAAAACCGGACATTAAAACTTGTCACAAATGTCACTCCAGGGAACGTGTCAATAAAAAAAAGTAGCTTCCAATAATAGAAAGGTGCTTCTTGTATAATATACGTGCACTTCACATTTTTATCCCCTTCTATTAAATCCCTTTTCAATGATAACTAGACCGAACCATTTGGGGGAAAAACATAAGGTCACATGTCCTTGCGTAAGATACGTAGAAAATACCTCCAGATACTAAAGAGATCTACCAAGCGGGAAACATCTCAACGTTTGAATGTACTTGCAACAAATTTGCCACAAGAAATTAGTAGGTTGATAATATGTTGCATGAACTGTTGTTAGCTTTGAGTGGATATCCAGGAAGCATATTTACTGAAAACGAAAGCAAGGACATACAGGTAAGTTCGCTCAAGGCACGTTTTAGTTAACTTTGGCCCTGCATTCTGACAGAATGGGTCCATTTTTAAGACCAACATCCCTAAAAATGGGTGGATATTTTGAGTTTGGGCTGCATATCCACCCAGCATATACCCTGGCATACCCCCGTCTATAAATATGATCAGTACCTCCACGGGCTGTTATTGTCAGCAGGGTATATTTATTTTAATTTTTTTATCTTGTATTTTGCCTTTACCCTCTCCCTAGTCCTGGTTCATGACGTTCTGCACCCACTCTTGATAATCTGACTTGTGAGCTGTGCATAGCCAATTACAGTGAAAGTGCACAAACTTCGAAATCTATGTAATTCCTACCGAAGTAGTTCATACATCACTGTCCAGATACTCTCTCATTATCCAACCTCAACTACCACTGCTCCCATCACCATTTGAAACTCCTGAATTCAGTTTTTACCATGCAGTAAGCGTGTTTTACCCTGGGCCTCACACACCAACCAAGTTTTTTTGGCAAGTATCCCCACCCCTCTGGATGCCAGCGCAGGAGTTGCAAATGGTCATAGGAGTAGGGGGAGTTGAACGTTGAAGTTGGATAATCAGAGTATCTGGACGGTGATATATGAACCCATTTGGTAGGAATTTCAATTACATAGATTTTCAAGTTTGAGCACTTTCACTGTAATTGGCTAGGTAAGATTCCATGACTGTTCGCACAGCTCACAAGTTAGATTATCAAGAGCTAGAACATCATTAACCAGGACTACCCTCTCCCCCTCTGTAAACTGTATTAGTTTCTGTTTCATAATGTACAATAAATAAGTTCTTCTTATCATATAAATATAAGTAATATTTAAGAGGTAGCAAAATCTAGCATGGCTACAAAACGTGAAGAGAACGTACTTCCGGTTTCACTTATCGAGAGATGGCGCTGTATGATAATAATACTATAACATAAACGACTAATTATACAGAGGGGCTTGTATTTTAAATATTAACTTTTACCCTCTTCTCCCCTACCTGCTATAACTGGAATGGCCTAATGAATGACGGTACCCCCTGGGTAAAACGTAAGAAACTTGGGAGATCTTGTGGCGTACCTTTTGGAAAGTTCTCTAATTTGCCTTTTTGCAACCTCCGGAAAATACCTTGGCACCCTCTGGAAAATATATTTTGGGAAACCACCATCACCCTTTCTTGGCCCCTGCCTACTATAACTGGAATTGTCTAATGAATGACAGTACCCCCTGGGTACATATTATCTTTTGTTTATCTCTGACAGGTAATATCATATCCATAAGTTTTACTGTAGTTTGTTTGTGATCTTCTGTTATCGATTCCTGACACAGTCAGGTATAAAATTATTTTATTTTAGGTTGTATGCGATCTTCCATTTATCCATCCCACTGAAGCTGCCTTGTTAAATCGCTTATGTAAACTTGCAACATACTTTAAAAACTTTGAAGATTTCATAAAAAAATATGGACATGCTCCAACAACATTATACAAACACACAGGTGAGTGTAGAGTTGTTGAAAATGTCAGGTTTACCATAAGGTACTGTTTTACTCTTACTAATACACCTTACATTTCTTTCTTTTTTTTATGCGAATAGCTAAATGACGATAGTAAGATTTTTTTTCCAGTATAATATTTTTTTTCCAAAAGCCAGGATACAATCCCCCAGGATAATTTTAATCTGTGTAGCAATGCTGCTTTAACGAAACAAATCTGATTTTTATTTTTAAAAATGCCTTACCGTATAAGGACTGTTCTAGTTCAAAAAGCAGAGGAATTGTTTAATATCCTGAAATATGCAACTATTGTATGGATAACCCAAATGTATAAAACTTGATTGTTTTATATTTAACAGAAGACAAGACAGTCTTACATGGTTTGTACATAAGAAGCTTTTGCATTGGTTTGGATAAAGTATTGGATCCCTATCGACAAGATTTATTGAAACTTGAAAGAGACATTTTAGCAGATCCACATTTGCCGGCATCTCATGTACAGTGTGCTTTGGAGGAGGTATGAAATTGTACTAAGTTACGTTTTATTAATCAGTTTTTACAATTTCGACTCTTTGTGGCTTATAGAAAACACGTTCTGTTACAGACTATGGTAAAAATATAGTCAAAACATGTTTTTGTTATGCAATTTTGATTAAATGTTAGTTATCTAGTATCACCACAATGTTTATTATACATGTTTTTGACAAAATATATTATTGCTGTTATAGTCATCTTTAATATGTTTTATGATTGTTTTATTCATTCGCTCTGTATTTTTGTACTGACAAGTTCTGCATTTACCTATTTTTGACAATTTTTCACACATGCTTACATGAAACCAAATAAAAATACGACTTGCTTGCTCTCTGGAGAGCCCAAAGTGGTGAACTGAAGTTCTGCATTTTGCAAATCAACAGTAACACATTTCTCCACTTATTCTGATAAACTAAGAAAGTTTGGATTCACAACCAGTGTTTCCACTAATTACAAGGAAATAGTGTATTTCTATAGAAATTAGATTATAACACTTTTAAAAAAGCTCTTCTATGCAAGTTTGCTGTATTATATATAAATATGTTCAGTGCTGTTAAACTATTTGTCTTTTTTCAGTATCATTTGTTATTTCCCGGAATTTACAATATTGTTGATGAAATCAAGACGCATAACATTCATGGATGTTACATTCTAGAAATACTGCACAAGCACGCTGCCAATGGTATACCTGGGGTCAAGCAAGCTGTTTTGAAGTAAGACACTAAAACAAATATACTTTTTAGTTATCTCGTAGCCTGAACACAAATTTGAAAGTTTAACTACTTTGAACTTTCAATGTTTGTACTCGTTGCAGAACTAGATGTTACATACTAGAGACATTACACAAGGGGCTGCTAATGGTACACCTGGGGTCAAGCAAGGTATTTTGGAGGTGCTAAAGCAGTCAAATGTTCTCATTTCTATCCCTGATATCTCATCATTGGTGACAATCTCTGGTATAAAAAATATTTCCTATGCTGATTTTTTTTTCTGTGCAAAGTTTCATGAACACGTATATGCCTAATTAGTTCCTGATCCTGCTAGAGACAAAAATAGTTTGATAACACAATAATGTAAACTGATGAATGAATGCTTTTCCAAGTATGCTGCGATCAATCAGGTGACTTTAATCTGTTTATCTGATAATTAAACCCAGCCAGATTCTGAGACATCATCGAATTTTACAATTTTACACACATACTAGAAAATGTGAGCAAGGTAATGTTACATTCCTTTTTGTATAATTTTAGAATTTTGCACCACTGCCATGGTTTGCTTTACAAGCAGCTTACTGCTTGGTTGCTGCATGGATTGCTAATGGATGAATATGGAGAATTTTTTATCCACCGTGTCAAAGGTCGTCTTCTGACCAACCAAGAAACCGTGGAAGAGGATGAACTTGGTCTGGCTGGAGTGACTGGACGACAGTTGAAACAAATGATGGTATGGAAGAAACTGATTAATACAAACTGTGGAGAAACAGTCTAATGACATTTCAAAATGTATTAGATTTGTTGTAAATTATTCAAAAAATTATTACTATTTATACATAATTATTATATTATATTTATATGATATTTATACGATTAGCTTTTAATAATCCTACATTTTTTCTAAAGTTTTAAAAACTTAGAAGTTTAACTGTTATAAGTATTTTCTGTTATAAGTATTTTGAAAATTGTCCAAATGCAGCTCTGCATATTGCTAACAATAGTTGGGCGAAATTATTCTTGAATTGTTGTATGTTTCAACGCATGTCTTTCAACTCAGTTCTGACTATCTATTTATTCATAATGTTACATAAAGTTCACGGGATCGATTTGAAGAGATGTTGACATTATTGATATATCTTGGTAAAAAAGAGTATACTACACACTAGGATATCATTTCACTAATGTTTTTGCAGCAAATCTCCAATGTTCCTGTAGATTCAACTGTGTCAGGTTATGAACAGTATGCCCTCAATTCAAAAATGTTGCCGTCTTACATTCCCACAAGAGTGGCAGACAGGATTCTGTTCATTGGTGAATCTGTACAAATGTTTGAATGTGATCAAAAACCGACAGTAAAAAGAGCAGGTAATATATTTAACTAGAACGTGTATGCTTAAGGAACAAAAAATGCAAACATTGTAGTAATGTTGCATTAGCAGTGCTCTTTTTATGGCTTCCAACAACAAAGTTGAAATTTTGTGGAAATGGTCATATAACATAATGGTCATATAACATAATGGTCATATAACATAATGGTCATATAACATAATGGTCATATAACATAATGGTCATATAA
>JAOXYB010038495.1:0-13401 GCA_028565635.1 Phoronis ovalis | reverse complement strand
TGTCAACTATCAATATATTAAATCCTTATATAATTAGTCCTTCCAGGGGTCCTTCCTCAGCCTGTGGACAGGCTACATCATTAGCTTATGTCAGATAGGAATTCAGAACAATATCGTTAAACAACAAAAAACAAGGGTCTGAACTAGCAATAGTGTATAGCGCTGTATTTGAAGGGGATCAGGAAGAGGGGGTTATAAGTTTTCACAAGAATAAAATTGGCTTTACGAAAGACCTGGGTAAAACAATTACAATTCAAAACGGTATAGACACGTAATCTCACGGTTCACCAGTAATAAATTAAAATAGCACTTTTCGATGACAAATCCCATAAAGTTTTCATTTAATGATCACGGACAGGAAAATAGCCATTCCCCCATTCCCAACAATGTCGATCTTATTAACATTTGACCTTTTCCTATGCGTTAATTTATACCATTTTTCTGTACCTACAAGCACTCAGAAGTTTATTGAGTCCTGTATATCTCAAACTGGTTTGAAAAAACATGATGATTTCCTATACATTTAAAGCAAACTGTGACCTATTTATAGATAATTACATATATATAAAAATATATCATTGAAAACTACGAAGTGTTAAATTATACATGATACATACCTGTTTGTAATACAAAATCGAGTTGTAGACAATTTTTCAGGGGGCGTTACTTATATAAATAATTGAGCTGCTTTTGCTTAGCCTACTTTGCTAAGCACTATAAAGGCAAGCTCTACTACAGACGGTTTGTGTCAGACTGGCTAGCACTGAGTTTTGAATCTTCGCTGTTCTATCACTCGCAAACAATCGGTAAGTCTTTTTTGCAATATTATTGATAGATCAACTAATGAATAATTAAATAATATAATTATCTAAACACGACATCATCTTCTTCAAACTTTCCAGGGATTTAAGGCTCGGTGTATATAAGACTGTTGTTTATTAAGAATTTTGTAATTCTGGCGGCATGCTTGGATCACACCGCAAGTACTGTACTGTGGACCAGAGCGCAAGCCAGTGTGTCGCGGTCTGTTCGCCAAATTGTATATGTATACCTGTCTCTGCATGTAGGGTAGCAGGTTGCTTTACTGCATATATGTCATATCGATCACCGTTTCAATGTATCACCGTGCTGTTTTCAGTCTGAAAATTGAAGCGCATATTCAATATATCTTATGTCACGTATAATACAATGATTTAGCAGAGAACCTATATATCAGCCTGAGGATCTGATTATTAGGGGAAAAACTTTTAGTAAAACGATTGTATGAATATATAGGATCTATTTTGCCATTTTGAAATTCTTTAATAAATATACATTTACAATAGTGATACTGTGGTAAAGGTATATATATATATATATATATGAATTATATACTGGTATATACTGTATATGTTATCGTAATTCCCAGTTCGATCCACGTGTAAAATCCCCGTAAAATACAGGTGTTCGTATTGCAGTAACGTAGGAATGCATTATTTATTGGCATATTATTAAAACAGTTATTTTAAATCAATGTACACCACGATGTAATTTAATAGGCGTTCTCTATATAGTTTACACACAATCCTTTGAACTATCATCTTACACAAGTTTCCGGGCAGAAGTATGCGAAATGACTAGTTACTGTACTAGTAGTCTAGACTACCTTTGTGTTGATTATGCAATGTAGTTAGTGGTAATAGATAGTTACATGCAATCACTTGCTGATGAATTTAGTGATTACGTTAAAGAGAATACTTTTTTGCTTCATTTTTTTTGACACAATATATACATGTTTTACAATGTATAAGGTTTGCTACAAACATCTACTACTACTACAAACATCTACTACTACTAAAAACACTACACTACTGCTACTATTTAACTAAATACTGCAGACGCCGGCTGCTTTATAAGAATGACTATCTACTACTAATACTAATGCTATTGAACTAGCAATTTCTAGACAATAATACCTTGAACAATAAAAAAAATAAAAATACCGTAAATGTTATTTTACAAATGTGTTTCATAAACATGTATATATGTGTTTCATAAACATGTATATATGTGTTTCATAAACATGTATATTTTTTCATGATATAATGATGATAACACGCACATTTTTTCTTTCAAAATTGCGTTACATTGTTTAAAATGTTCTAAAGAAAATTAAGCATTTAAGATGATTATTTTGTGCATTGTTATTTGATCCTTAAGTTTATAAACTTCGTCTGTAAAAGCAGAGCTGAGTTATTCAAGTCCAGTAGACTAATGTCAGTCGGCTCTGTAATTTAAGATAATGTGAAAAAAAAAATCCAAAAAATAATTTTCCTAAAAAGTCATTTAAAAGATTTGTCTAAAAATTTAATAGTACTATAATGCATTTATTCAAAAAACTTCCAATCAATGTTTCTAACGACTGATGTCAGTCTAAAAGTCCAGCAGCCACACTCTACTCGATCTTCATATTTGCCCCATGCATCATGCTTGTATAAATGCACCCCCGAGCAAAACATGTCGTTTCCCGAGCGAACACATTGTTTCATCTAGATATTATAAGAAACGAGTTAGAGATCTTTTCATCACCATGTGAAAAAAATGCTAGCAGACTGTTATTTTACAGTATTTAAATTGTGACTTTGCTGTATACGTATATATACTAGCTATAGTATATAGTGGGATCGATGCGTAGGAATCCCGTAGGAATATTAATGCATACAATACAATAGTGGCTTTGATTTGCTTTGAAAAAACAGTAGTGGTAATATTATATTTCCTTTAAACTATACTATTCATATTGAATGGATTTATGACATCGTTATAGGAAGATTATAAGAACCACACATTTTATAATCTGAAAACTATGTCGGACAAAAGAGTTTTAATAGCTGTTTTTGGTTTACCCAGAATTTGGAGAATGTACAGGGTGACACGAAATACACACAACACTTTTGGAGTACTGTCATTTCTTCACTTTTATTTCGGTAGTAACACAATTTTTAAATTTCAATAACAAACTAAATTTTATTTGCAGAGAGTAACAAAAAACTAATTTAACTTTTAGTTAATTAATTACGACTGGTAGCCAACGTAGATACAGCACCTGGACCATAATTTGGTCCAAAATTCTCCTTAGAAATTAAAAGCAGCCCCGACCTAGTTGACAATGCATAACCCGGGTGTATGACAACATCAAAGTTTGTTGTAGCACAAATCTGAAGACATTGGTTTTTTTTTAATGTAAAAAAATACGTTGCAAAAATAAATGATTTGGTATGTGGTCTGAATATATATCAAATAGGCGTAGTTTTTAATTTTGTATCGCTTTTAAGGACTGTCAAACTGACTGTCAAACTGAAGCAACATTTTTTATGAAGCAGCAAACCAGTCTTTCAACTACACTAGGATATATAAAACTCATAGAACTACATTAGAAAATAAGGAATTAGAATATTTTTTTTGTAAAACTTGACGAGACAAAATATCACAAAAGTGTGTAGGTGCTCCGTTTATTTAGTGTCACCCTGTACAGATTTGACACGCTGTAAACGACATCATTTAAATACGACTAAATATAAGTTACGCATTTGAAAAAAAATATGTTTACAGTAGGCAATTTAACTGGAAAACGGTCAGTTTAAAAAATGTACAATGATAATACAAACTTTTTTATTCAGACAGCCCTGTGTAGTCTAAAGTAGCATATTATAATAATAAGCATTTTAAGCTAAATTGTGAATTTGACTTTTTCAGAAAATGTCGTACACCAGAGAGGATTACGAGACATTATTCAAAGAAACTGATACCGATAGCAGTGGTTATTTGTCAAAGACAGAGGTGTTTGCCATCTTAACTAAAAGCGAATATACTGGTGATTTTGAGGTAAATCAGAATTCTCCCAGCCATTAAACGATTATATATAATTTGCATATAATAATATGAATGTCTGGGGCTCGGGTACGATATTTCTATATCAATGTCATTTAGGGACTCTAACTTTGGTCCAGCATCTAATAATTTAGACAACACTTTAATTTCAAGGCACATGACCGATAAACAAAATTGTAGATAAACTAGAAGCGCCTTTTAGCAAAGGCCAGGTTGCACACCCAGAAATAGTTGGATATCCAGACCTATTAGGATTATCCTGCACCCATGGATGTCCAAAGACCTCTGGATGACCGTTACATCTTTTCGAAAGTTTCATGAAATTTTGAGATGTTGACTGTTTGACCTCTGAATGACCTGAAACTGAGGCTAATATGCCGCTAATTGTCGCAACACTTATCATTTAATAGGGGTAAAGTTTAGATGAATGGAAGGAGTAAACCGGATTAAACTGGAAACACGTGTTGATAAGTGTTAGCAGCATCGCTTAGTATTTGATGTTGAGCCCCGTTGCCATTCCTCTTAGAGTTTCATCAGTATCCTATAAACCAAGTGTATAACAAAAATTAAGTCATGATCATCACTGCTGGAAATTAACGAGTCTTAAATTATTGCTTTTAACGAAGGTATTCATATATAAACCATGCCTGCTGTATCAATCTTTATAAAACGTATAATTAAACTTAAACATTTTCAGTTTACAGTACATTTTTATTAAATACATATTTTCATTACCTTTGTGTTTTATTCATTGATTGCATAATATTGCATTATATATATATATTTATTATAATATTATAATGTCATGAACTGATCTAACTTTACTAATTTAACTTGCACTTTCATCTGCAACGAAATCAAAAGTTATGGAATAACGGAGCCTTTTACATTTTGAATTTGCAGACTTTATAATGTGCAAAACAGATATACATTATGAAAATTTACAATATGAAGTGTGTGCGACACACGTTCATTAAGTTTCTATGTATTTGGATTATTTTATATAGGCGGCGTTTGCAGGTTTTGATACAGGTGGTGATGGAAAAGTATCGCTGGAGGAATTTTTAAAGCATGTGATGGGCATCCCTGACAGGTAAGTTCTTATACCTGTACATGTAGTGCATCTGGAATGCTACCAGACAGTTCTTTTCAACATATAAATACTATAGGCGTTCTCATATAATTGTTATCAATGTACTGCAGTTAAACCGAGATACCTACTTGTTAAAAATTAAAATACCGTGACTAGAATGTACTCATAATAACTTTTTTTCAAAAATGTATAAATGCGTTTATGAAATAAGTAGGCTGATGACAGGATCAGGCTTACCTATAACCAGCGTGGACTCGAACCGTCAATCAGCATTGGCGCACCGTGTCCTACCATTTGCAGTGTGGAGCCTTTTTAATTTTAATTTCCGGGTTTCACACCAAAATTCCTGCTACTCGAATTGTTATTTCCGTGGACTCGAGCAAGTTGCTAGGAACTCGAACAGAACTCGATCCTGCTGTTCGAGTCTCCGGAAATCCGTTCAAGTTCTTGGCAGTACTTAAAAAAAATTCGTTCCACACGTCGTCAAACAAATGTTTTTTTGGGTTAAACAACAGATAAATACCTCCTGAGGCAAAATTAAGATGTTATCATTTTCTCCAAGAGTCCGTTACCTTGATGACGAAGCCATAACGACACTCATTTTATGTATATATTTCACATTTAAAAACATATTTTAACAACTTTAAGTTTAAATACATGTTAGAATTTTTGCTTTGCATTTTATAAACGTAGTGTAAATTTATTCTTAGAAAAATGTGTTTTTTTTTTGGTATTGTTATATTACATCAATCATTAATGAGTCTGCATGTAGATTTACCGCTGAATAGTATTTTCACAATACGTTTTTCCCCAGTTCAAATGTAGGTATTCGCTTTAGAGATATCATGCCATATAAAGTGCCATTAAAAAAATATTTTTTTACAGTCTTTGAAATATATACTAATTACTTACCTTAATTATTTGCATGAAAATGTCATGAAACAGATATACAACAAAAAAGAAGGAAAAATTACCCTTCCAGCTGTATCTGTCCAGGCTCTTATAAAAAAATAATATAACTCGATAAGATTTCTTTTGGAAGTAAATATACATTTGTTTTATTTCAAAAATGATCACTTAGTAGAATCCAGAATCCTCGATTTGCATCATAACATGTAACATTTTGAAAGAAATTAAAATTAATCATTTTTAATTATTATTTTTTGTAAACAATAGATACATATCTTATATCACGTGTGTACTTAACAATTTACAAATAACAAAATTACCTAATTACTATAATAATACAAACCTTTTCGTATGTTCCTGACTAATTTTAAATAATCTAACATTTGACCTTTACATGACCTTTTGAACTCAAGGTCATAATAGGTACTAATTCCCTAGCGCTTACGCTATGGCCTTGTTATATTTCCTACATTGTCTGTCTAGATATATATCGATTACACAAACGCTGGTAAATTAGGGAACCAGGAAACGGATATATTTTAAAGTTTGGAACATCTAATTTAAAGGGTTTTCTTTCAGGCGTGAGGCCATGAAGAATGCGTTCAAAGGATTTGACAAATCCGGTGATGGCTTTATTGATACCTCCGAACTAAAAGCAGTGTTCGCGGAATCGAATAAGAGCTTTTCAGAACAAGAGTTGAAGCGTATGATAGAGTTAGCAGACGACGATGGCAGCGGCACTCTTAATTATGAAGAATTTCTCAAGAACGTGTTTGGAGTCAGCGCTTGAATATATTATTATCACTATTATTTCGACCATATATGTCACGTGTCTATATAGTCCATAAAATAACAATATCTATAGATTTTAGAATGTACTAATTTTTACCTCGCTCCATATACAATCATTAACTGGTATAATGTGAACATTGTCGTATTTAATGTTTCAAAACAACAGCAATTAATAATGATATTGATCAGCACCCAGCATCAGGCGACGGCATTAAGCACATATATTACGATTCCCGGTGAAAACCTGTTTTGTCCAGTGTGCTGAGAATCTCAAGTGGTGACGGTTTTCAATCTATGACGTCAGTCGCTACGTACACAAATGCATTTTATCTCGTAAAATTCTATAGCATTATTCCCTTGAAGTGTATAGAATAACGTATATGTCGAATAAATAGATTGTAAAATTCAACAACTACATATATGTTTTGTTTTATTTTTTGGTACCCCAGTTAGCAGACTTCGAGATTTATACAGTGACAGTAAAATAGTCTATCAAGTTTTGATATTTTTTTTTCTTACTGCGCAGCATTATCTGTGACGGACACTGGTAAGGCCTCGGAATTTGTACGTACATGACTTGAATGCCTGAATTAAGGCTGCTTATCGTTAATTATTGACTGATCACCGTGAGATGGCGCTACAGTTTTATACCAAGATAAGAAATCCCTTTTTTAAGTTAGAAAAATAATAAGTTTTTCATCAGTTTTAATATAGATTTAGATAGTTTATATTACATTTAATTCATCCGGTTAAAAATTACTTCACAAATAAATACAGAAATTCTCTTTGAATAGCAGCTCGTCAAAACAAATAGAAACTCCATAATTTTACCGCTTGGCTGCGTTCTCCGACAAAACAGCACAGTACAAAATTAAATTACAGTATCGTCAAACTGCAGCTACCGACACAAGGAGGCATACACATAAAAGAGCATTAATATAGCACACTCACAGTACATACGGCATGCTATAGCATTAATAAGTTTCTGCTAGACTAAAATACTTTCTTTCCTTTTGGAATGCTTTCCTTAAAGTTTCATCAAAGAAGAAGAAAGTTTTTTAACTAAAACTAGGCGGCCATAAGAAATCAAAATAATTAACCCGAGAGTTTTCCGCAAGCATTCCTTGGGATCTACCTCTCATGCCATGTTTAACTCGAGTTTTCTGAAACAGTGCCTTGTAGCAACCACTCGTGTAATAAAGTTGCAAAATGTAATAATTATTACATTTTGCAACGAAATGACATACAATTTCGTTGCAAAATGTAATAAAAAAAATTTTATTACATTTTGCAACGAAATAGTATGTCATTTCGTTGCAAAGTGTAATAATTATTACATTTTGCAACTTTATTACACGAGTGGTTGCTACAGTGCCTTGGCCCCGGAATCTAACTAGACCCACTGACGCAGGAACAAACCGGGAATGGACAGAGAAATTAATATGTAAAGATCGATGTGTGTTTAAGCTGCAATGGCACTTTTAATTAAAGAAGATTTAAAGTATATGTATCCAATCTAGCTATACAGTTACATATTTTGCCGAATATATCCTATCTAGCTATATATTAGTTATATGTGTTTGACCAAGAATAGCTCTTGCGGTATTGGTTGATCTCCCGGTTAATCGTTATACTTACTAGAAATGATTATATTGCCAAAAGGAAAAAAAGTAACGTCACGGTACTGATTGATACGTTATATATTTCCCTAGGTTAAAGCAGGCTTCCGAAAAGTTTCAAAATCCAAGTAATGTTGTCATTGTCGCCCGTGATATCTTTATCAGTGCATTGACTGCGGTCGTATTTAGCATTTTTAGGATTAAATTTGTTTCGCCTAAAACAATGTGCGGCTTTTGTATCACATTTACATAAAGCGATCTTGCATTCAACGGATACTGGTGCGAGGTATCTGTCGAAGAAACTGTACTCCTCTTGCCCGACTGAAATTAAAGTTAATATACATGTCAGCTACATAAAATAAGTTATTTAAATACAATGATTAATATTATCTGTGTTGTTTACGCCTCTTCAGCAGAATGTGCGTGTGGCTTGCATTTAATGGAGCTGATTATAGAAAATATCGTAAGAAACATGTTTCATTTGAATGGTATGTTTAGAAAAATACCACAAAGGCATATTGTGATCAGATGTAGCCAATATTAAGCAAAAATTGCAGTATTATCAACGTTTAACTATGTCTAATTTAAATTTTATATTTTAACGGTTGCATGGATCACTTGGGAATTGCGTTTACTAAAAATAATACTTACGACAATTGAAACATCCGATAGATTTATAAGATGCCGTGTAAACTCCAAATATTAAACTTTCCGGACATGTTTTGTCCTCAATAAGTTTTTCATAGCACTTATCGTGTATCTCACAGCATCTAAAACGAGAACCAATTTACTCTTCACCGTGGGATCGGTAATAGCAACGAATTCTATTCAGGTACATAGCTATTACTCAATTAATTGGCAATCCATGTTGAGACTCTTTTTGTAATATACACATTTATTGCATGAATAGAGAAGAGCTTAGAGTATTGCGTACATGGAAGGTGTTATAAACTTTATTAATTCCACAAAAAAATGAAAAAAATACATGACTCAAAAGCTGTAAAAATATCATAAAAGTGTATCAGTTTAATAAATCTATTATCACATAATAAAGTGCACAATCAATGAACTCAACCAATTATCTCCGCACAATTAATTTTCATAACGCAAAATATATGATTTATTTTAGTCTCTAACACAGACTATATATCTTATAAATGTACTAAATAAATTGTTTTAAACTAGCTATAAGCTCGCAAAAGTCAAAAATTTGTTTTAAAATTAATAGTGCATATTATTGTTGCATATAGGGATAGAAATTTATATAGGAATTTAAACACATATAAACTCAGTTTTTAACAAAAAAGAATTTAAAAATACAACAAGGGTCTAAATTTAGACTAGATTTGTTTATGAAGTATATAATGTGCTACAAATCATCTTACTCAAATATTAAGTACATTTACATGAACAAATTTGATTACATTTTTTTCTTGAAATATTTGTTATTTACATTTGTTTAAGGTAACCTTCAACCAAATTCAGCCAAAAATGTGTTTTAAATGGTTAGAAATCTCGAGAAGTCACAACTCTTCTCGAAGGCCAGGAAGGAACTAGCTCCACGCACATACCACACAGTTTTTCCACCACTATCTCAAACACTGATTTGAATAGATTATTAGTTAAACGCAAATCATGTTATTTATAATGTTGAGTTTTACATGTTTTTTTCAAAATGTATATTTGTACACGATGCGTTCTGACAAGTTTTACAAGAAATACAATGTTGGTTATAAATGTATGATTATGCATCTGCGTGCCTTATTGCTTACAAGCTGAGATAATAGATTGCAACCATTGACAATGTGTTAACAAAATTATATTGAAACTCCTATTCGGGACTACTTAGCAACTCTACCGGCAGAAACCAGAACCAGACCGATATTAGATATTAGATGGAAGTAATCCTAACAAAGCTAATATTGACTGTACTACAAGTAGCGAGGCAAAATATCCGCTAAAACACCGACATCAAAGTGAAATGAGGTACAGACCTAATTTGCATCTATTTCAAATTTTTCTAGTACTCTGGGCGTGAATTTTATACAGCAAAACAGTTTTCTCACTAGGTAGATCACAGGAAAAATCTACCCGGTAAGAAAGCCTGGTGATTTTGCAACATTAAATTTCCATCCAGGCGTTTTAACATTTTTTTGTGAGAAATTGTGTATTTGGAAAATTGAAAGCGCCCTCATTCACATTAGATCTCTGCCGTTTCCACTTTGATATAGCGGTTCTGGAGGATTTTGTTTTCCTGAAGTTTTCGTTTCTTTATCCATTATGAGACGAATAGTAGCTACTTATAATCCTTCGATATCCTGTAGACTTCCATCAGCCCATGCATGCATTTTAAACCTTTTTCTCTTTCATAGTATATTCATACGGAATATACATATTGTTGGAGCATATAATGCAGCCGATTTTATAAAAAACGAAATTATTATTTATTGTATAATTTTATAAAAAGTATACCCACTTGTCAACATCATCAACAGTTTCTCCTTGACCCCCGAATCCACACCAACATCCATATCCATTGTAGTCAAGAGTTTTGCCAGTAGCACACCACACCAGCTCGCCAAAATCTTTGATGGACCGGCGGGTTCGTGTAGGCTTTAAACTGAGTGCTGGTAATAATAACATCACGTAACACAATTACACTAAAGTTCTAACATATTGAACTAGACAAAAAAGTGGAGAATTATATATATAAGAAAACATAAAAATATGAATGTTATGATGATATAATTGAATTTATGTAATCAAAAACTCATTTCAGCCTTGTGCAATTATAAATTCTGTTATAAGAAAATTTTAATATATTTTATTCTTTAATTTTTAGATAAACTGGCATTGCGAGAATTTAAACTACTAGTCGTACAATTATAAAATGCATGTATACTATATTTACTTCAAAATTCATATCTTTATTAACTTTTTCCAGATGGTGCCTTTTCCTTTTTCTCATGTCATCGTTTAAAAAAAAAATATAAAAAATGATGTAAATAAATCCAAACAGTTCTCGTGATCAGTATCTAAACATAGAGAGAACTAGAAAATAGCTTACCAGATTCCGTTGAAACGAATGCTGCTGCGTTTATTAGCAGGAAAACAAATGCAATACTGCCGATTCCCATATTCTCAATACGACTTTCTTGAAACACAGTAGAATAGTTTGCCTTTTAAAGTTTTGCCTTTATATAGTTTATTTGGTCAATATAACCGAAAGTTCAGTGAAATGTGAGAATATTCAGAAAATCCATTTATTTCTGTTTTTGTCTAGCTTAAAAATGCTT
This sequence comes from Phoronis ovalis, assembly GCA_028565635.1. Taxonomy (NCBI): domain Eukaryota; kingdom Metazoa; phylum Phoronida; family Phoronidae; genus Phoronis; species Phoronis ovalis. The sequence goes on along the minus strand of JAOXYB010038495.1, from coordinate 1,822 downwards.
CCGGGAAGTATACGAGATACAGTAGGATAGAGATAATTTTTTGAAAAAGTGTGGGAACAACTAAATAGTCAGAGATATTGAATATGTGTGTGTGTGGCAAGGCTAGTAGGAAGAATCGCCTTCACCATGTTACTTACCTTGACATTAGATTAGTGACGAATTTAGCTCGAGAGAGCTCGAAATAAAAATAGATTTACTCATTACGATAATGACTATGTAACGTGTGAATAGATGCGACCATTCTGTTTAGTTTTAAGCGGTAGCCAATTGTATATATAATCCTGATACTAAAGCAAGAAATTACGAGGGTTCAGTAGTATCGTTACTATACTCCTCCGGGATACTCTTCCCGTCGAATAGGAGATCACGCAAGTCACCTTAAAATTTATCATAGTAAAAGTGCACAACACACTTTTTATATTCATATCATATTATAAATGCACCTTTGCAACAAGTCCTATGCAATCAGTCGATTAATGTACTCTACAGTTGTACTTTAGATAACAAGAAATAAAACAACATATGATATTTAGAAAAGACAACCATGTTATGTTAGTGCTTGTAAACAATGTATTTGGCATGTAGTTTGTGTAGCTTAAGTCAGCGTATATAAGTAGTTGTAAAAATGGCTACCCACAATATAAACACCTCCAAATTAAAAATCCATTGTTGCAAGCATTATCCACTAGTAATGCAGTGTTATAATCTCGTATAGTTAAAGCACTACATAAAATATCACACTGACTCTTAATATTTATAAAATTAGCATTTTATGCAAAAAAAAAAATCTTTGAAAGTGTTATGAGCCAAGTAAATTTTAGAGTAATTTTTATTCAAAATAAAAGTTTACAGTTGTGGCTACATGTGAGGATGTTTAGTTTAGCGATTCTAGTATTCCATATGCCATAATCTAAAGGCAATGGGTAGTGGAATAATAAAATTGTCACTTTAAACAGTAAGGGATGTTACTTCACACGTGTGGTTCTAAGGGTCGCCAATTTGGCAGAATGTTGCATAAACAACACTTAAATTTAAATATAAAACATTACTTTGAAAAAATGAATAGGTTTGCACCTACATTTAGTTGTCCTTAACCAAGTTATATCAGATCCTGAATTTCTACTAACCCCGGTTTCGTGAATTTTTATTAATAAAAATGGGCTTGACATACAGGTAAAAATGCATGCAATAGTATCGTCCTCTCCATTACCTTTACGCCACCTTAATGGCGTGGTTAACGAGCTGTTGTGAAAGCTAGTGAAATAATGGTTTTCACATTAACGAAGAATTACAAATTATATGTACATTGTATGTATGTACACTTTTAGTCACGTTAAGTAGTCTCGTTTGATCCTAAATGCGTATATATAGGCCAAGGGCATTAGAATAAATTTTTAGAAGTACTTGAATAAAAATATTCCTTATATAATTACAGTAATTACATTAATAAGTGATAACAGTGATAAATTCTGAGTCTATTTTATTTTCGAATTTGTGTGAAAGATAAGCCGCGTATTGTGTACCAGTAACCTCGGCATAATATCAATATTGTACATGAATATATGTATATAATTATCTACGCTTCTTTTTATCTCACGTGATAGCCAAATCATTTTTCATTAAAATATTACGTACAGTGCGTCTAACAATACCAAAATTAAAATTAAAAGTTTGGTTTTGGGAAAGCAAATCATTGTCCGATGTTGTGAATATACAGCCGATTCTGATTATTATTCCCTATCACGTAGACTTGCTCAAGTCCTTGTGAACTTAAAAAAAAAATATGTTTAATTCTCTTTTTTATGTCTTTTACATCAGTGTT
>JAOXYB010038484.1:0-13401 GCA_028565635.1 Phoronis ovalis | reverse complement strand
TAATATATATATGTGTGTGTGGGGGGGTGTGTGGGGGTGTATGTAGGAGGTAGGTAGGTATGTACCTACATACCTACAGACATACATACATACAGACAGCCAGACATATAGGAATAATCTGCTAATAGACATTGTTTACAGTTGGTCTTTCTCCATCTTACATGGAATGATTGTATCCTAGGGGGTGAACTTCCAAAAAATAGCATACGGGGGCTTAGTCCACTACCTTCAGACCTACCCTTTCCTGAACTTGAAAACTCTGAAAAAGGATACCCTTTTCTGACTGCTGCAAAGAAACACGAAAACCACACACTTTCCTAAAGTGAATATTGAACTTGGAATATGGTGATTGTATCTCAATTTTTAATTTTTATGGCTAATTTGTCAAACAATGGTTTAACAAAATACGATGTAAAAATACTTTCATGTCTAAAAATATGACTTTCCGGGCTATAGATGAAGTATGACCCTTTCCTGGGCATCCTGGACCAAAAAATAACCTGTCTGGCAGATTCCCCCATATTGACCTATATAGACAATTAACCCCCCCCCCCGGATTGTATGTTATTGAAATTTTGTGAACAGGCATAATTAGTTATTCACAGCATCCTTATCAGCAATAAATGATATTTTCTATTTTGTTGAAAAACAGTTTATTATATCATTTTTGCTTTTTATATTTCAAAATAAACTTTGATGAGTATGAAGATTTTATACAAAAGGTTTCAGATGAGCAAGTAGAAAATGAATAATCACCATTATACTCCCTTACTGTATAATATTTACTTTGACTGTAAAAAACTATGCTTAAGTCCGTAATAATATATTATGGGCACCTTAATCAAAGAATACCCCAATTTAAACACTGCAGTGCAGTAGGCTACATAACCCAACCTTTTTAAAGTTATGTAGGCTAAAACAGGTTTATTATGTATGTGTATTATATTCTTTTGTTATTATCAGGTTACATGGATGACTAGGTTTAGCTGTAAAATATTTAATGTAGATAAATTTAATGTGTTTTTCAGTAGGTGCCTATGAAAAACAATGTTAAATGTATTTGCACATATCAGCACATTTCAATTTACAGATAACACCAGAGCTTAAATATTGTAGGGACAAGATTACAGAAAAAGTGTTTGTTCTGAGCAGCACTATGTTGCCAGGAAATAGCAGGTGGTTAAACGCTTCATAGAAAGTTGATGAGGCAACTGTGTTTATAGACCTAGTACTAGATAATCAGTGATATACTAATACTGTATAATCAGATATATTCCCATTTTCATTGTAAAGGCATTAAAAGCATTATATCACAGTAAAACAAAACATTTGTCATGTCTAATGCCCATCACATCTCTAGAATTACATCATATTGTGGTTTGTAGTCCTGATTTGTATTTGGGAAGTGCAATTTCTGGAATAGTTCTGCTAGGAGTAAAGTGCCTAATACAATAAATGTCAAAGATTTGGATCGCCATCTGACCTACGTCAAAATGGGAACAACGTGAAATGTCGGTCTGTCTGCCATTTTGGAAGTGATCCAGGTCAAAATTATACCATTTAAATCCTGTACTTTGACCTGTATTTACCCTGTGCTAAATATAAAGCTGATTGGATAAACACTGAAGCAGTTATTGCAATACAAAGAAAGTGTCGTGCATAACAAAAAATGACAGATTCATATCGATATTTGACCTACTTCTCAAGGTCATTTTAAAATGTCACCTAGCACAACATGCCCACCAAACTATGGCCTTTGTGAATCCATCTTTGAATTATCCAGTCAAAGCTTCATCTTTGTTATGAACACGAAGCTGATCAGATAGAAATTGAAACTGTTATTGCGAGGTACAATTGAGAAACAATATGGCCACCAGTCAGCCATCATAGGAAGTAATCCAGGTCAAAATTATTACCAGCCTGTACTTTGACCTGTATTTGCCCTGTACCGAATATAAAGCTGATAGAATAAAAACTGACGCAGTTATTGTGAGAAAAGAAGGTGTTACGTATAGCAAAAAATGTCAAAGATTCATACTGGCATTTGACCTATTTCTCAAGGTAATTGTAAAATGTCACTTAGCCCATTAAGCCCAGCGACCTATGGCCTTCTAGACCACCTTTGAATTGTCCAGGTAGTGCTTTGTCTTTGTGGCTATAGACAGTGTTACATGCACTCTCGGGAATAAATATGGCCGCCAGTCAACCATATTGGAAGTAATCAAGGTCAAAATTATAAAGGACATGCACTTTGACCTGTGTGTAGCCTGACCCGAATATGAAGCTGATCAGGTAAAAACTGAAGCTGTAATCGCCAGATAAAGAGTGTTACATACGACAATAAAGATGCCATCACTACGACTATAGCCACTATGTGGATGGGCATAATAAAGGGCTATATAAATACCTATTATTACTATTATAACAAAGAATTAAATAAATGAATGGGAATTACTTACAAAAGCCTCTAACGCTACTTGATAAACAGCCTGTCTTTCAAAATCTAAAGGTTGGTTCAGAACAAGATTGCCAATCCAGTCTCGATTGGAGATATCATTTTGGTTGAACTCTACACGGAATTTATTACATGCATCTTGAAACTAGAAAATAAAAAGCAGTTACTATTAATAATGAATTCCTAATGGTGATACTAGAAGTTTTTATATTTTGATACTAGGCCTTCTGGTGTATCATTATACCCATTAAGACTGGTGATCTAGATGAAATATAATTTATAATCATTTATGGAATATCTGCGACACATGATCTTCAATATCTCTTAAACAAAACTGGCAAAAAGAATCCTCAATTTCAGCCAGAATATTAATTTTTAACTGATCACATACACACACGCCTATCTCAACTACATCAGCTCTGCTGTAACTTAATAGTATCAATTGGTAATGAACTAACACATATTGATTTGTTGTTGGTTATCCATAGATGGTAATCCAGCATTGAAACCCTCAGAACATTGAAATAAGAAACATGATATTAGCCAATCTTGTCTCCAGCCCCATCAGAGAACAAAATGACAACTATGCACAGATGATAATGCACTTAGGGAAGATCTCAAAAGTCCACAAACTGATTCTATACAAAGTGTTCATGTATATTTTACCACCCACCCACCCCCTCTAAATGTATGGGTGTAGGCGTGTGATTTTTCGGTATAAAATCACACAAGTTTACATACCACCCACCCCCACCCATAAACGTATGGATGTTGGTTGTACAAAAACAAACACAAATATTATTAAAGATTCAATATACATGTACTTTTATTTTAAACTACATGCATAACTACTTCATTATAACTATATTATTGTATGCTGTCTCTACATGTCCTTGTGCTTCCTCAAATAATATGGACTGGCTGCCCTGTAATTACATATTGAAGGTGTCCAATGTTTTTTTCTACCTTCCACTTGATGTCGCCCTTTTTTACATCCTGTGAAAAAATAAATATTAAACAAGGCAGTATTAAAGATATCTGTAGATAGTTTTCTTTTAATACATGTTCATGTTCTTGGCCACACAATCAAAGCACCTCAAGCTATGCAATGTATGAATTATACAATTTTTTTAGTAAAATACAAATGTTGGAGGATTACACTTTCTTGCTGTGTATGTATAAAATTTTTTTATCACACTTTTTTGAGAGCACTGATTCCAGTATACAGTTTGTTTAATGCTTCCATTTCGTTTTATAAATCCCTATTTATTTCTTATAGTTTAAGATAAAAATATCTTTGATTTCATACAGCAAAAAAAATTTCCTTTTTCTAGAATGCATGTTCCTTGACCAAACGTACGAATTGTTCATACTAGGCGTTGCAAGAAATTTAGAAATAGTGAAATAAATGTAGAATGAAAGTCCTATCTGAATAGAGTACAGTTTTTAAAAAAGCATCATCATCGCGAACATCAGATTAATAATAGAGATGTTTCCATTCACATGAATTATCATCATTGACGAGCAGACAACATGCCATCTGCAAAAAACGTGCGTACAAAATCTCGCTCAGATCTATCTACAAAAAGCAGAAAACATTCGCTCGACATACCTGTAAAGTCAGTGAAGAATTTTCTTCTGCGAAATTGTTCATAAAGTGCTCGTACTTTGTGGTTGGTTTTTGGTAGAGCTTTTTTGCACTGTGAAAATGCCAAACAAAAACTGTCTCGCCATTTTGGAATCAGACTTCTTTACATCAGTAATGTAAAATACATAGTAATGTCGTAATATTAGTTCCATTTTCTTCTGGTAAACCGGATATCAGTATTCACGTCACCAAGCGGAAGAACATTGAATCATCTCAGAAATCGTGATAAATAATGTTTTTTACGGACCAAACTTTGCAAGTATTTTTCAGATAGTTTTGCGATTTTACCGAGTTCTATACCTATGGAGCTTTGAACCACCCACCCACTAAACGAACACTGTTCGTATAGAATTGGTTTGCGAACTTTTGAGATCTTCCCTAAATGTTTGGGGGATAATCTTAATACCTGAGGCGTGACTCTACATTCTACTTGCAAGACGTTATTAACTTGATCAACATCAGTAACTGAGATGCCTGCTTGTACTATGGTACCAACAACCGTGTCCTGCAATGATTTTATTATGATGTTATGGCAAGATATATAATTCATAAAGTTAACTAAGATAAAAATTACACTGTAGTACCAACAGGGGTATTGCAATATTATGGAAATACAATAAAACTTGTCCTTTACCACAACAAAAATTGTAGTACTATCTACCTTGATGTTTTGAATCAACTTGCTTGATTCTTATTAACCAATAATTTCTTTCTGAAGAAAAATCAAGACCGAAAATTTCAAAGGTCAAGGTGGTTTTTGTTGTGTTGAAGAACAAAATTTAATCAAATTGTGAATTTACCAATCTGAAATGCCCATTTTTAAAAAAGTTATGGAATATACACACATACAAAATATGTTCTTTTGCAAGAAAATGCTACTAAATGCATAAATTCATGAGCATGGTCACTGGGAAGAATGTAAATTCTGACCAAGTGATATGTAATCAGTGAATTAATTGTTCCCAACTTTCAATCTTCCATATTTTTATAATGCGGTAAATCATAATCGCAGCAATATCAAGGTTAAACATCATTTTATATTAGCAATCTTTGAAATCATTTTCATTAATGGCCTAATGGATAATCTCTGTTTTAGCTTTCTATTGATGCTGAAAACCATACCGATATCTAATTAACAAGGGAATCTATACAGAAAATGAAAAACATCTATAAGAAAATGTTTTAAAATCTGTGCCAAATAACTCACCTCAGGTATTGACTTTGCATACGTTTCTTGAGTGAACACGGGTTTCACATCATTAACATCAAGTATAGTAATTGCAACAGAATGCTTTACCAGGTTAACCCCATCGAATATTGCAGTTTCAATAAGTAACTGTGTGTTAGTCTACAAATATAAACAAGACATTGTAATGTCAGTTGCCCATCTCATCCCTACAATCAGATCTTGTTCCAGGTTGTATGTGGCTTGCAGTCCTGGTGGGCAGTCAATTTTTGAAGTAGTTGCATATGTAAAGCAAAGTACCACATACAATTAATGTTGACACACTTTCAAGGTCATTCTAAAATGGCATCTAGCCTAATACACTCAACCACCTTTTGTTCTTCATGAATCCACCTTTGAATCATCTAGTCAGCGCTGTCTTTCTGGTGTATGTGTAAAGTGATGTGCCCTCTCATGAACAAATATGGCCACCAGTCGGCCATCTTGGACGTGATCTGGGTCAAAATTATACCTAATCTGCACTGTGACCTGTACTCACTCAGTATCGAATAGAAAGCTGATCGGATGTAAAATGAAGCAGTTATAGTGAGACAAAGAAATTGTCAAAAATTCGGATCGGCACTTCTCAAGGTCATTTTAGGATGTCATCTAGTCTATTGTGCCCAACAACCTATGGTCTCCTTGAATCCATCTTCAAATCGTCTTGTCAACACTGTCTTTCTAGTATGCGAAGCAATGTGATGTGCCCTATCAGGAACAAACATGGGCGCCAGTCAGCCATATTGGAAGTAATCTGGGTCAAAAAAAATTATATATGAATTGCACTCTGACTTATACTTACCCTGCATCGAACATGAAGCTGATCATATAAAAACTGAAGCTGTTAGTGCAACATACAATTTCGAGAACAAACATGGCTGCCAGTTGACCATATTGGAAGTGATCTGGGTCAAAATTATACCTGATCTGCACTTTGATCTGTACTTACACTGTATCGAATATGAAGCTGATCAGGTAAACACTGAAGCAGTTATTGCGAGACAAAGAAAGTATAATGCATAAAAAACGTCAAAGATTCAAATCGGCATTTGACCCACTACTCAAGGTCATTTTAAAATGTAATGTAGCCTATTATGTCCACCCACCTATGGCCTTCGTGAATCCACCTTCGAATCGTTAAGTCTTTATGCTTTGCGGCACAATGTAATGTGCTCTCTAGGGAACAAGCATGGCCACCAGCCGACCATCTTGGAAATGAACTGGATCAAACATTTATCACACCTGTACTTTGACCTGTTTTTTCTCTGGATCAAATACAAAGCCGATTGGATAAAAACTGAAGCAAGACGAAGAAAGTGTTACATAAAATAAAAAATTCGAAGATTCAGATCGGTGTTTAACCCGGTACCCACTATTCAAGGTCATTCTAAAATGTCACGTAGCCTGTGGTCTTCATGAATCCACCTTTGAATCATCCAGTCGACATTTTGTCTTTCCCACAATCGACACAAAATAAAATGCCCTCTGGAGAACAAACATGGCCACCAGTTGGCCATATTGGAAGTAATCAAGGTCAAGATTATAACCGACCTACATATACCTTGTACCGAATATGAAGCTGATCGATCTTAATGCCAGAAAAAAAAGTGTTACGGGCGACGATGCATAGCTTACAACTATATAAAAATGCTATTATCGATATACCTCAAGAATCATTTTTGCAACAGGTAGACTATCACTGTTATTGTGTGCTTACAGGCATAGAAGCAAATACGGGTCAGTCCTTCAGGGTTGAAATGTGTTTTATCTTGAGATGACTATAGCAATTGATTGCCCCCTAGTACAGCAGATTGCATGCAGTGCAAGGCATTTAGTAAATGTAATTAGCATCCCATAGCAAGAAATTTATATATAGAAGGGGCGATTATTATTTTATGTCGAGCATCGTAGGAGTTATAACTGGAGCAGGCAAAATTATAAGAATATTTTTTTCCTCTATGATTTTTGACAAAATATACTAAAGAGCTTATGAAATATTTTAAGTTTCACTTATACTGTTTCTTGAAATGTCTAATTTACAAAACTTCATTCGGCAAACACCTACCTCATAATCTAGGATTCTCACTAATTTTACTTCTCCGTTGGTCCTATCTACATCAAAATTGTCTGAATCAATAAAAAAAGTCACTTGTTGTCCTTCTGGATCACGTCCTGCGAGGGTACCTACCACTGAACCTGGAACAGTAAAATGCTTATATGTGATACGTCTTAGACAAGGAGCTTTATTACAAACATTATATTTATTTATTTATTTCCATAGCAGGCAAAAACTTACAGGAAGAGTCAAGTAGAAGCCAAGCCTATACAAGACAGGTATAATTCATGCGTCATTTTATGGTGACAGATAGTATTTACATTTTTTAGAAAATAAGATTATGTGGTATTGAAATACCTTTGATTTCACACTGATTGCTGCTTCTAAAATGGTTTTAGAAATAGGATACAAATAATACATTGAAATATAAGAGGTTATTATACTAATGGGTCACTATTCATAAGTGTGCAATTGTTTCCCAGATCTGCAGCGTTACCCCAGTGGTATCACATAACAACATAACAGGTATGCATGATCATTCCAAAATTCATGGAAAATATCTGGAAAAGGGCATTTATTTTATACAAAATTGTCAGTCGTTCTGATATAAGAGCATCAATGAATGCAAAAAAAACAGAGTATATATATATAGTTTTGATTGAAAAAGTTTAACTGGAATTTTATCCTCACACGACTGCACTGTTACAACACAAAGACTATTCTGCTATTTAGTAGATCAGAATTATTATAAATTCTCAGCATTTCATCATGCAATTATAATTAATATAGTTAATAATGACGACTTATTACCAGTTGTATTCAATTCCCTGATTTTCTTGAAAATTTAAAAAGGGTTTGTTTTTTCACATAGGAACATCTTTGTTTTCTTGTAAAATAGGGTACTAATTTTCTGGAAATATTTTGTTATAGGGTTTCATTAAAAAAAATGGAATTGTCATGATTTCACCTTTTAATATAGAGTGATGTCACCGGGAACATTACATAGGGTTTTGAGTAACAACTTGTACTTTTGAGGCTTTGCTGTACTTTAGTGTAATATGCTTCCTTAGAAATAGCTGAAAACTTTAAATTCCTAAATGGTAGTTCACTCAACAAGTATTGATAAATAACAAAGCAATAATCAAAGATGAAATTAAAAATAGAATATGTGGATTACATAATGGAATCACAAGGCCTAGCATATATTGAGCTTTTAAATAATTAGAGAATCCGAGGAACATTAGTTTTAGTAACAATGGCCTCTTTGCCAATTACATAAAATGCATCCTTTTATGAGTAATGTTTGAAGACTGTGATCACAGATCTGTCATACAAGTAGCTGTCAAATTTCCCTTTGTCATATTAGCTTTCAGTAGAAAATTGTCTGAAAATTCAGCCAACTATACAGGTATGCACACACATGGAATTCATACAAAAAATGACAAAAAGTACTACGTAGTATTACTTTTAAGTAAAACAGCTTTTAAGAATGTCTCCATTACAACACATAAATGAGCTAAACAACTTTTTTATGTTGTTTTATTCTGTTCAGACTTACCTACATCGGTGCTTTCTAGCAAACTTAAACCTGCTAAATCAAAGTCAAATATAGGAGGAAGGTTCTGACTTACAACTGTAACAAAAAAAATGCATAAATTACTCAAATGCAGTTATATGTGGCCATCTGTGTGTTTCTTTGACTATTGACTTGAAATTTTGCAGATGTACCTCTATGCCACAAGATTATTTGCCTCTTATAAATTATATAAAACAAAGAGCGAAGAAGAATAGACCTCATGCATGGCTGTTCTAGCATTACTAATACTATACATGCAAACTAAGAATACAGGGCACACTTCAATAGAGTTTATTACAAATACATAATGAGCATTCAATAATTTCTTTATCTATAATTTTGTTTCCTGACTTTTTAAAGTCATATAAACCTTTATTAGTAGTGTAACTGATTGGTAGTTTGCATCTAGTATATAAAACATGAAATAGGGAGGTTATCAACTGATGGAACAGCTATGAGATAAGTCTATTATTTAAGCTGTATTTGTGAAGTATTGAGAAACTAACTAATTCTCTGTTTCTCTGCTTTAGCATACATATCCAACTCAAGTTTTTCACCACTCAAAGAAAAATGCTTAAATCTAACATCCAAGTTTTCTTTTCTGACTTGTTTAAAATTGAGTCCCCATCTAATTTTATGGTTTTACCCTGCCTATTATATTTTCAGTTATTTTAAAAACATGGTGGTGGCAATTAACGTACTATATTTTTTGCAAATGAAGAACAGTCTTCTGATTTCCACAATTATACTCTAAAAGCCTTCTTTTTCAAGACAGGGTCATGTTTGTGTATGTGTTTGGCCTCAAAAGTATCCCAACACTGACTTTGTTTTAAAGAATTGTATTCACAAGGTAGGTTTTGGCTGTAAAATTTAATTCATCACTCTCCAGTGTCTCAAATGTTGGTGCTGTCTGACCTAACTGTATTTTCAGCTATTGGCCAAAATTGTTAAAAAATCTTGAAAAATAATTATTATTACACTACCTAAGTTTACAAAATTGTGCTACTTCAATTATCATTTTTAAACTATAAAATGTACAAAAAAATTTCTAATAATTTTCTAGATAAAAAACTTGAAGAGACATTTCAGATACTTACCAAAATGTATGAGTACCAAGAAAATGAAATCCCTTAGCCAGGACTTCATCTTGCTGTATCTAAAATAAAGAAAACAGTTAATTCTAAGCTAAAGTCAGTCAACCTAACTCCTTTTAAGAAGTATTAAAACACTCAAACCAGAAAATAGCATAAGTGCCTATTATGACCTTGAGGTCAAAAGGTCAAATGTAAGGTTATTTGAAATTATTCAGGAACATTCAAAAGGTTTGTACATGTTATAAAACAATTATTTTATTGATTGGACACACACACAAGATATGTATCTATTGTTTACAAAACATAATCATTAAAAATGATTAATTTTGAAAGTTTTAAACTTTAACTGCAAAGTTAGGATGAATATCGAGGATTCTGGATTCTACTAGTAGAATCTTCATTCTATGAAGCAGTTGTTATGATACCAAATGTTTAAAATCACTTCTGCTTTGGCTTGGCCCGATACTAGATGTTTTACTTCAACTGCAGAGTTGCTATCAGATTAGGTATCAAAATATAAACAGAAGCATTCCTAATTATTTTCTTAAACAGTCAATTATGTCATAACAAAAAACTGGGTAGCATGTATGATTTTTGCCCGGGTGGCAGTCAATATGAAAGTAGGTACCCATGTTCCAACATGGCTTTTCAAAAAAGCCCCTAACGAAATGAAATTCTGCAAAAAATACACCCCTAAGCAAGTGAGTTTTTAGAAAAAATACACCCTTAAGCAAGTGAGTTTTTTGAAAAAATACACCCTTAAGAAAGTGACTTTTGGGAAAAAACACCTAACGAAGTGTCACACCTCCAAAAAACCACCCCTTTTCGTGATTTTAGCCAAAAAACAGACCCCTAAGCGCGCAACATCCCAGCAGTTTGAAAAACATACCCTTTCACGCGAAATTATGTTGGAACATGCGTACCCACTTTCATATTGACTGCCCCCAGGATTTTCGAGGCCTATAAGAAATCCACTGGGTAGGTATAGAGTTAGATTATTTTTTTCAAATAAATGGTGAACTTATTATCTCATAAAAGAAATAATTAACAGTAGTATGAGCACTGTAATAACATTTCTTACACAAAAACAAACATTTATTTTAGGATGTGATGTATTTAGAAGTTTTTGATACACTTGGATACAACCTGGAATCCAGTTTCAACATGCTTGGTCCAACATGTAGTCTCAGTCCCACCAACACTCCATCCCCACCCAAAACCTTGGTATTCATGCTAATCACAATCATGTAACCCACAACAAATATAAAACAGTGTATTAAGTGTAATATGTTTTTCGCATGCATGATCATCAGAAGTGAAGGTAGCCTCTCTGAAATTTTTGATACAATCTGGTGCAATAAATACACCTTCAAGAAATTTTAAAAAATATTTCATACATTTGTATACATGAGGCGAGTGATTTTATTCAGATTTATATGGGTGAGTCTATTTTTTTGTGCTCTAACTCGGATTTACATGGTGTAAAAAGAAGGTGACTTGGCAGGTATTAACTTCGGAGAGTAATACTAGGATGAGATACTGCCATTGTCAAACGTCTTAGTATAACCCAGGTCTATAACTGCACAGTATAATCAATAATTACTGCAACTATAAGAACTATAAGATCCCGTATAAGTAGCTGCACCCTATCAAATGAAAGTTTACTACATGATGGGAGCAGCAGGATAATTATTTGAAGGTTTGCTTGTTAAAGTTTCTTTAAAGGCTAAAACAATTTAAAAAATAAAGGCCTGGGATGGCTTCTTATCTATTAAAATTTAAGGTGGGTAAATTAAGTTATTAATTACTATAAACTGTTACCTATAAAATACATCAAACTGTCCGCTATGCCGACTATAATGATGAAATTTAAGTTTCCATTTAATATTTAATAAATTACGACATTAACTGCAACTTAATAAAGTACTTTATTATCATAAAACGGTTAAAAAGTAGAATTTAAAAAGTTAACCAAAATACGAAAAAATTAAAATTAAAATAAACTCACCAGATCCTGGCTTAAAAGCAAAATATACGCCCTGAATAGATGTATCAGGGGAAATGCACTAGTCGATAAAATGAATATTTGTATTGAATGCATAATTTAAGCCTATTTTTATCCTCAATACATCACAAAACCGGTTATACTAGCAATCTATTGTTATGAAAATGGCGGGGATGATAAAGGTCAGAAGGTCACTGGCGCAACGTCTTGTAATATTTGTAACAAGTTTGTAATAATCCATGTGTATTCCAAAAAATAACAACCTTAATTTAAATTATAAGTAACCGTTTTGCTATTCGTGAGGATATGTTTTAATTCAATATGCTGTTTTCACTTTATAATGCTTAAAAATTAATGATTGTTCACTATTTACTTTTTGTCTATCAAGACTATAAGCTCCACCCCTAAATACTTGAATGGCGGGTAATATTGAAAGCCTGTTTACACAGCACAATAGAATTTACACATGAATACACTTAATGAAAGCAGGTAGTTAGACCGGTTTGATGGATAAAAATAGCCAACAAGTACCTGGGTGGAAAACATTAACACTTATGAGTTTTGGTGTGGAATTTATATATACAAGAACAAGGTGGGTTTGTTGCATGAAACTAAAATAAAATTTTAAAATATTAAGAAGTTTATATTTTAATTCATTGATTGACATAGTAGATACTTGTAAACAATTAATAATAATACTGACAGAAAAACGTTGTACATTTAAGGGAGATTTAAGTCCAGTCATTTAAGGCGGATTTAAAGCTCACAGCCTGTATTAAGGATTGTTTTATTTGCATCAAATTTGTATACTGAGTTCGGTGTGTTAGAAATGGAAGTACTAGTCTAGTAGACTATACATATGCAGCAAAATGGTAAGATACCTTGTGTTTTAACATTGATTTAATAACATGTAGGGGGTGTCTTGACAAAAATGTTTGTAGGGGTGGTAAATAAAGGTTGACCAAAAATATACCCTGTCGAAAATGAAAAAAAACATGAAAAGTATACCCTGTTGTAAATATATAACTCTCTGGAAATAGATACCCTGTCACTGTGTAAAATTCACTGGAAAATTATATAACCCTGTGGTAAATATGTGAAAATTACGGCCTTAATTTTTTGTATATATATGTACCTGTCGTAAATTCTTTTTCCAAAAACACCCTGTAGTAAACGATTATTTTTAGAAAAATATACCATATGGTAATTAATTACCCAACGAAGAAAAGTATACCCTGCGGAAATAATTAAACATTTGAGAGCGTGAAAAACATATACCCTGTGGTCCCTGGCCTGTGGGAAATGCAGGAACTGAAAAAGGGGGCCTGTTGGGCGGCGCATA
>JAOXYB010038473.1:0-13401 GCA_028565635.1 Phoronis ovalis | reverse complement strand
TGTGTATTAATATGCCGGTACTATATTCGTATGTAGTGTCAACAATGCCTCGTGCTATGGTGTACTTAGGCCTAATTCCATATGTTCTTGATGCACTGGACACAGCTAGAAATGGACAAATTTAGAACTGTCAAGAGTGTTGACAGTTACATTTTTCAAACCGTTGCAGCTTAGGAATTTACCATTTGCATGATTCAGAGAAATATGGTGTTATAATATGCTTTCCTGTTTTCTAGGGTATACCGTTGTATCGCCATCTAGCAAACCTAGCTGGAAACCTAAAAGTAATTCTTCCTGTTCCTGCTTTTAATGTTATCAATGGTGGTAGCCATGCTGGTAATAAGTTGGCTATGCAGGAATTCATGATTCTGCCAACTGGTGCCAGCAGCTTCAAGGAAGCCATGAGAATGGGTTCAGAAGTATACCATCATCTCAAAAGCGTCATCAAGGGCAAATATGGGCAAGATGGTTAGTTACGGTGTAATGAATAAATGCAGTTATTCTAGAGAAATCTGCATAGATTTTTTAACCTTCAGTTGTACTTATAAGGGGAATATTAAGAAAGTTTTCAGAAGATCCTACCACCTACAATATATTTAATATTTTATTACATATTGTAATTATGTGCACACATTTCAGTTTTAGACATGACTATCATTCTAAAGGTGGAACAGCATTCGATAATCATACTTTTTTGTCTAGTAGGTAATGATAAAGCTATGTAATGCCTCCTATAGTTTCCCAATTTTAATGAAATTCGCAACTAACAGATGGCGCATCGATCATCATTATCAATGTCAAATTGAAACCAGGTTTTCATTCTGGTATTTTCAGCCTGCAACGTTGGTGATGAGGGAGGATTTGCTCCTAATATTCTGGACAACAGTGAGGGTGAGTTGATAACAATGTTGCAATATAATGTGTGCTGTAAGAACTCTTGTTAAATCAAGAGACGTTCATCCTGACATCCAGTTCTTATACAATATAAAAAGATTCATTCTGACAAACTGCCTAATGGGTGAATGGTTTTGCTGAAGGATGATGGAATAAAACAATTATTTGGTGATGCTACATTCCTGATAACTGGGTGTCATACTTTGTTTAAGTGTGACTCCCTTGTGTATTAGATATCGTGTTAATGTTTCCTTGTAGGTCGTACTGTTTGTTCCCAGGGGTTTATTTCTCTATCTAAAGGATCAGTCGGGAAGGTATAGCATGGGTCTAATTTTTTCATGGAAAATAATGCAAAATATTGCGTCAAATATAAAACAGCATTAAAAAAAAATTGCTATAGGATGGTGGTATATTTTGGTATAGGATGGTGTTCGTATTTCAACGTTTTTGGTAGAGTTGGTCTGAAAATGTTAGCCTGGCGCACAACCATCCAAAAATATCACCCTTTTGTTCTTAATTAACATGGTTGCACAAAAACTTGTCATTATTTCCACTTTCTCCAGGCCTTGATCTGCTTCAAGAGGCAATTAAAAATGCTGGTTACACAGGAAAAATTATCATTGGTATGGATGTCGCAGCATCTGAATTTTTCAAGGATGGCAAATATGATTTAGACTTCAAAAATCCTAACTCCAACCCTAATGAATGGGTAAGACATATACATATTTTTAGTAATTGTGTTTTTTTGGCATATTTTAGTTAAACTTTCGCACAGAGTTATTTAGATACGTACGGGATATATAAAAAAACATGGCATATGCTTAAAGTAATGATTATCAGACTTGTAGTTTTGCAGTGATTTCCTCCGAATCACAATGTGCTTTTGAAATGCTGAACAAAGAAATATGTTATGACTTTGTAGTTGTCCTCAGACCAGCTTGCTGAGTTATACCGCGGTTTCATTCAGAAGTATCCCATAAAATCTATTGAAGATGCCTTTGACCAGGATGACTGGGAGGCTTGGACTAAACTTACTGGTTCTGTTGACATCCAGATTGTTGGGTAAGCAAGGAACTACAGTAATACCAGCAAGTACATGTAGTCTATATTTAGCAACACATAATACAGTGATTGTTAATTATTAATAGAAAATAAGTAAAAAAACGAATGTTGTTGATGATCTTCGTGCCAGGTTTTAAATTTGGTACGGACTTTTTTTTTAATACAAATACATGGACCACAACGGGACCACACGCAATATTCCTTGGTTTAAATGCTTAAAATAAAATGTTTTATTGAAATGAGGTTCTATAATTTCTCTGCAGAGATGATTTAACTGTGACCAACCCTAAACGTGTAGAACAAGCCATCGGACAAAAAGCCTGCAACTGTTTATTGTTGAAAGTGAACCAGATAGGATCCGTTACAGAGTCAATTCAAGCGTAAGTTTGCTACCTGTTCTTCATCTAGTATTAAGACTATTCAAACTTAACAAAAAAAAAACTGTTTGAAATAATACAAGCTACCTTTTCAACTCAAGAATACTAAAAACTAATAGAAAGGGAAGTTATTATTACCGTCATGATGATTGTTGTTTTGTGATCCATCATGAATTTTGTTGTAAATTAAATCTGCAGTTTTTTTTTATTCGGCGACATATATTAGCATGTTTTAATCATCACAGGTGTAAGCTTTCTCAGCAGAGTGGTTGGGGCGTCATGGTATCTCACCGTAGCGGAGAGACAGAAGATACATTTATTGCTGACCTTGTAGTTGGACTGTGTACTGGACAGGTGTGGTTTCTTGCTTTACTTAATATGTAATAAAGAGTTGTGGCTTTTTGTGTTAATTTGTTTTGTGACTTCACACTTTTGTAATTAGGACAAAAGCATCAGATAGGTACTACTGTGCACTGTAGTTTATAATCATTCTTTTGAATTACTTAACAAAATATGACCCACCATCTTATGTTGTACATTATTACATACATGTACTTGTCACAAAGGAAGACAAATAGCAATATACAGATGTGACAGTTTGATGTATGTACAATGTAAGATACAGTCAATTAAAACTACTGGAGTTTTTTTTATTTGTCTGCGGATACAAGGACTGAAGTGATATGGGTTATGAATGCTTACCTAAAATTGTTTGTAGTCTTGTTCTGGATCCAGGCATTGACATACCAGGGTTACATGATTATGCACTTGATTCCTTGGTCAGCTAGAATAGAAGTAAAATTTCTGTTCTGCATTTTTATCTGCTAGCAATATGTGAGACCATAATAATGTTTTAATCCAACTTGTGTTTTTGCAGATAAAAACAGGTGCTCCATGCCGTTCTGAACGTCTCGCTAAATACAACCAAATTCTTCGCATTGAAGAAGAACTAGGCGACCAAGCCATCTATGCAGGGACCAAATTCCGCAACCCACTGGCATAATAAACGCCCACATCAGGGATGCTTCATGTATTTTAGCCTACACAATGTACTTGAATGAAAACATGAACTGCAGAATACTGCATTGTCATTGCCATACATGTGGAAAAATTCCATGAGATTACAAATTGCATTGTAAAAGGAAGAATACTAATGTATATTAGTATTACATGTTGTTGCTATTGCTGTGTTCAGCTCTGTCGGAATGAACATTGTTGTGTATTGTAATTATATTCGCTGTGGCATATACATATTGCCAGTGCTAGAGAGCTTAGACCTATGTAGACATAAGGTAATCAGTGTATTAATAAACAGTTTTATCAAACATGAATTTGCCCGGTGTGGTGTACAGTAGTTTCTTAATACAGTACAACTTGGTGGTCTCCCTTATGTCGATGTTATTTGTTAACATCTGCTACTATATAATCAGTAATCTTGTGATAAAATTGTTGCAAATGTATAATTATTCAACAGTGGCTCGAAATAAAACTGCTATTGGTGTTGTTAGTGCTATTAAGAAGTTTTGCTCCAATTTACACACTGATGGGTCGACATTTGACTGACTGTATTTATCTCTATTGATAGATAGAAAACGCATAGGACTTATCATAAATATACTGATTAACACGCAATATTTTGTGTCGATACCTAAGCCTTTAAGTCTTTACAATGCGTGAAAACAATGCAAAGTGCCGACTTTTTCGATACCTTGACAATGGCTTCAAAAGGCTCCTATGAAGACTCGAACTTTCCCAGATTACATGATTTAAAACTATTTGAATTATTTCGAAATTCCAGGTCATCGAAGAATAACTAGGCCAAAATGCATGTCAAATTTTAAGACTGATTACTTCCCGACCGTGGCCAGGTTTGTTCCCGAGAGGACACATCACTGCGTTGCATACCAGAAAGACAAAGCGTTGCCTAAATGATATGAAGGTGGATTCAAGACGGCCACAGGTTGTTGGGCGTAATACGCTAGGTGACATTTCACAATGAGCTCGAGAAGTGGGTCAAATGCTAATCTGAATATTCAACATGTTTTGTGCATAATACTTTCTTCGTCTTACAATAGCTGCTTCTGTTATTTTCCAATCAGCTTCTCATTTGATATGGGGCAAGTATAGGTCACCATGCAGGTCAGTTGTAATGTTGATGGCCAAGTTTGTTCCCAAGAGGGCATATCAGGTTGCGTTGTATACCAGAAAGATGGCTCTGACTAGACTATTCGAAGGTGGATTCACGAGAAATGGATGTGTTAGGCTAGGTAGCATTTTAGAATGACACTGAAATGTGTCAAATCTTCAACGTTTATTGTATATACTTCGTTTTACATATGTAAGACTTAAAGGACTTCTGTGTTCTCTAGCTAGTTAACATGCAAAATTGCTACAAACCAAATCTACAAATTGGTGAATACCTGTGTGCATTCCAGATGCAATATTAATGATGACTACATCTGTGAACAGTGGTCGGCAATATACATAATGATGTAGCAGTATTTGCGCGATATGCAGCATTTTATAATATTGATGTTGATAAATAAGTAGCTACATTTTCAATCTCCCAAAATCGTTGATGTACAAAAACATGGCCAAACGTATGTGTATCACAACTGTTATTGAAACTATGGGTACATCAATCACACAGTGGTAGTGTTAGTACTATTTTATTTACAATCTTTTATCAACAACAACTGTATAGTTCTGTATGCTCATAATACTCACAAAGTTCTGCACATACACTGATACAAAGCAGAATATTTAATTTACTCAGAATCATACAGTGAGAAGATAATATCAAAACCTGTTTTATTACGATTTAATATAAAACCACATAATTTTATATAATATTTTTTACAATCCATACATTAACGTTTAATCCCTTTTGTTTACTTAATAAATAACTCACTAAAATTTATTGCCACATAAAATACATTGTAGCAAATACAGCAAGTATTGGGGATACGATTCTATTTGAATTTTTGCATTATGAAACATAACGCATATATATATATTATATATATGTAAATTTCAGCCCATTTAGTCATTACAAAACCCCTTTTAGTATGGGTGAGGCCATGGCAAGCAATGTTGTCATCTTGACTTGACACTTTCACAATACCTTTTTGGATCCAGATTGAACAAGATCATGCAAGAACAAAGGTTAGGGGAGTCCTCTAGCTAACAAAAATGAGCCATATGTCATTTCCTTGGACAAAGATTCTAAATGTGTCGCAAACAGAACTCCCAGAATATCTGCAAGAATAACTGTTTTCTTAACATTATTTAAAAATAGAATTAAAATCCAAAGCACAACATAAAGCATTTCTAAAACCCATTTTATCTATGCTTACACAGCAAATGGAGACCCAGAACCAAAGATTCCCATTGTTATGAGAATTGAAATACATTAGAATCACCAATTATGGCACAAGAGTCATTAAAACATATATTGCCTATTGTTACAATAATGTTGAGTAAATTACAAATCCAGGTTATGAAGCTCTTCTCATAATATGATCTTAACAACTATATCCCTGGGTAGAAGAACCATTTCTTTCTTAGAAGCACAACAGGAGCTGGAATCTGTTTGCAACGACTGCTGCTTTCAAACACGGTAGCAACTTTATTATTCACCTGTAACAACATAACTCCATTAATTAAGGAAACATATTAATTGAAATACCTTTTTGAAAGTAAGTGTTAAGGACTGTTTAAGGAATGAATAAATATTTAACATTTGTTTTATTCTTTCAGTGGCTGTTATCATATTCAGTGTCACCAGTGTGCTATGATATACCAGCAGGGACTGTTAGTGTTGCTTTCAAGCTTGGTCACTGTCATCGGGAATACATCCTTGGTGATACTTACACAGGTTCCTACATTTCAGTGTCATCTCACATTATTGTGGAGGAAGTTTAATCTATTCAGTTGGTACAAGCAAAAATTAAGTGCTTTATTTAAATGAAAAATAAAAAATCAGATGAAACAACATCTCTGTATTTGGTAATGAAAATCTTTAAAACCATTGCAATAAACATACTACACAGTGTCTAAGGAAACAATTTAAGGTCATGTATACTCTGAATGCATTAACAGATTGAGCAGTACCAGATGTTTTGATGACACAAGCTTCAAAGTTATTTCATCCTGTTAGATCTCTTCCGAAAACATATTTTGCTGAACCTTATTTTTAAATAAATGCTGTGCATTGTAGATATATGCCAGTTTGACTGGTCATCTTGGGAATAAACAAGTTGCCAGTTAGCCATATTGGAAGTACCCATTTTATCAATGTTGCTATGATTGTAACAAATATTTATGGACTAGTTAAAGAAACAAGATAAGATGACAATGACCGCAACAACACAGAGGCTGTGGCTATACAAGCACGCCAATTTGTCGTTTGTTAACGGTAATGCTTCTAGACAAAATACTGTCAGATTACAAAATGTTATTTTCAATAATAAAAAGTGATACGAACACTAGAAAATTATCTCTAGTTAACATTACAGCACAGAGTGAAATGGTAAAAAATAATGGAACTGATTCAGAAGATAAATTTGTTGATAATGATGGCTGAGATCTTATAAAATTTATGCAAAACGTATAACAAAATGTTTTGAAGAATTTCAAGAGTATTCTCGAACAGACATGGTCTAGCCATTTTGATAAGCAAACTTCACAAGTTGTTCACAGACAGTGATTTATGCTTGCTACAAGTTGCATCATATCACTAAATCATACCTAATGTTGGTTGTTGCCCAATGACAAGATACTGTCTACTTTTTAACATCACTACTATTCACTATTATAGACATGTGAGTTGCAAAGATCACTTCTAAATGTTCTCATTTCAAAATTCTGTAAAGTGCCGTATATGGAAACAAATGCAAGTTGAACCTTCATGCCAGTACAAAGGTACAGGTATACACACAGAGATGGGTGTCCTAGTTGTGTTGACACATTCTGCTACATATAAAAACAGCTGATTACATGAATACATGGCATGTTACACTTACCTTTACAAGCATAGACAGAACATCATCATGGAAGGCTTCACCTGCAAACACTTCCACTAAAGCTTGTACAAACCAGCTGCCTTGTGAAGAATTTCTCCATGACACATAACCTACAAACACAAAGAATTTATCATGTATTAAATGAAGTGTTTAGACACACACATCTAGCGCTTAATAGGAATTCAGAAGTTTAGCAGTATTTTACATGGTTTGAAATGGTATTTTAAAGAGTAATAATACTACAGTAACACTGTAACTTTTAACATTAGCATCCATAAACAATTTCTTTTAAAATTACTTTGTGGAACTTTGTTACAAAAAAGCCTTTAGTTTTTCCCAAATTAATTCTTGATTATACTAAATATCTAATAACAAGTTTTAATATAAAAGCCACGCAACCAACTACTATTGGTAAGGTAACTATAAGGAATTTTCACAATGAAGATGCATTTTTAGTTCCAAATAATTTATTATTTATACTTTTTATTAATAGTAACACTATTAGTTCTAACTTCAATACTCCCAGAGATAAGGTTACAATATATTTACAAATGTCCTCATTACACATTACTGTTCTTTGTATGTGTTATCTTCAACCTTCGCATCCCCCAAGGGACACCTTGAAAACTAATGAAATAAATAAAAGGCATTATTCTAAATCAATTAGAAGGAGATATAAAAAAATGATATTGCCTATTCAAGTGATGAGTTACTTCCTTTTTAGAAGTCTTCAAACCTCACAAATTTGATAACAAGCTTTTCAGTTTTTTGTTAGCAAGAATTACCTTACATAACTTTTGTTTTAGCACAACAACTACCTGGTATGGTTGCATAGGATATCAAGAAGTCTGCTCCAGTAGGCAGCCGAGTGCCATCTGTTTCTTCTAAAGTAGAGATAAGATTTTGCCAGTCTCGAGCACCTGCGTCTTCACATTCCTTGCTTTGCCAAGTTTTTCTTTGTCCATCAGTTAAATCAAATCCTGGATCTTGGCGCTCTACAATTTGAAATATTTCTATAATTTAAAAGACAAACATTAAATTCATACAGTAAAAATCATCAATATGATATATATTTTAAATCACACAAAAATTAGGCTCATCAGTAAACAACATTGGATGTGAACATAACAGTTATCAATACCTATTTTCATAAATTGATCATAGTATGAGATGTTATCGAGTTTATTATGTCTTCCAACAAAAAAGTTGAAAGCCATATTGTTCTTGCATCGGTTCTTTTTTTTCTTCAGCAAATTTTGATGGAAGCTTTTATCAAAAGGTACTGGTGAGATTTAATGAAATATTGTGAAAATGTTCATATGGACCTTAACGAGATAATTTTTTATTATGAAG
This sequence comes from Phoronis ovalis, assembly GCA_028565635.1. Classification (NCBI taxonomy): domain Eukaryota; kingdom Metazoa; phylum Phoronida; family Phoronidae; genus Phoronis; species Phoronis ovalis. The sequence goes on along the minus strand of JAOXYB010038473.1, from coordinate 4,691 downwards.
GTTGCCAGAAATCTTTAATCCAAAATCACAGCCATAACAGAAACATATTCTTTGATAACTAAGAAAGTACTGGACCGTTTTAACAAAACTTGGACCAAAATCTAGATTCTGGAGACGAAAATTTGAAGAGAAAAGCTGGCAACCATCTTGGATACGAAATGGCTGCCATACTAAAACATATATTTTGATAAATTTGAAAGCACTAGACAGACTAAAATGAAACTTTGATTAAAATGTTCCTAAGATGAAAATTTGGTGACAACCTTGAATCCAAAATGGCTGCCGCGTCAAAACTTTGTATTTGATACCATATGCTGTGTTACACTAACTCTGGTTAACCTACAACTGCCAGTCATACCTCCCCTACAAGCTTGGACAATGAATAGCTTTGGTTTTCCTTTTAATGCCTGACAATTGTGTCCATCAAACATGGTAAACACATCCCCAAGGTTGAGTAGCTCACAATCTGTACCATATATTTTCCCTTCTAAGCCATGAGTAAGTAATATAACCACACAAGAATCAACATTGTCATGTTCTTTGTACTGAGAAAACTCGTGGAGTATTGTTTTCATGCGCTGAAAAGAAATGCAATGCATCTCAAATAATTCTACACTCTTTGATTGCTTTAAATGATTGAAATGAAGATATCTGACAAAATTAAGCTGCTGTGACAGCTAACACTTCATCTGTGAAAGAAAGACTATTCAGCATAAACAATACTGTAACAACAAAGGAGCTCTCTACAATAACAGTTTTATTAGTGCAAAAAACATGGCCTTTGTTAAGTAGTTCTAGAATTTTATCCCTAGATAGATAAGAGGATCAAAACACTATTCATACAATTTTAAAACAGTAAATTTTGTGAATAAATTAGTTTTTACTAATATTAAAAAATAACAATTGAAAGAAAAATAATTGTAATCTGTAAATGCATTTTTAGCTGTAAACAAATTGTAAGTTTTTGAAGAAAAAGATATTACTCTGTGCATTGAACACTAGTGCACACCTCTCCCACTTTATTAGTTTCTTTCTAATTAGACATTTGGATCTTTTACTACAAAGATTTCTCTTGCTGCCATGTACTTACATCACGGGTAAGATTGTCCTTAGTATCAACTAAATATTGCAACTGACAAAATATATATTTCAGGTTTTCTTTGTCTACGTCCGTACCAGCTCTCTCCTTTAAGAATCCATTGAAAAACCTATTGTTAATTATCAAACAGTATCCACGGGGTTTGGACGTCATTTTATATGCCTGAAAAATTAACACAAGACAATTGATGTCTCTACCAAATTAACATCTTTTAGGTATCATTACACAAAGATAAAACTACATAGTGTCTTTCTAACAACTTATTTGGCAAGTGCTTGACACAGGTTTCTTGTACACTACAGGTAAATATTTAATCCATTTTGGTTTAATATCGTCTGATATCACCCACAAAGCAATTTTTCAAACCCTATCTACGTAGAAGAGAAGTTGCAAATAAATATCAAATCCTTTGTGGTGCCTAGAGAAGTATGTAGTCTTTGTTGATCTTTTGGCAGCACTGAATATTCACCCTTTTGGAAATCCTGGATCCACTTCCAAAGGTGGTAAGAAAGGTTTGAAGAACCTTATTAATTCTAACTGATGACAAAATTTTCCACTGATCAACTTACATTTAGCGAGTTATCACTCTGTTCCATTTCATTGGCATCAGATGGCTGTACTATAGGATGAATAAGACCTGCTGTCTCGGGTAGACCTGAACATAGATGTAATATTAAGTACTTAATTTACAGCAGATATCTCTCAAACACTACTTTTTCCAGATACACCACAGCAAGAACCCTGACATTTGAGCAATGTCGCTTCATTATGAAAAAGCATATTTCTTGGTACATGCAGAAAAAATGCTCTATAATGTTATGTTTTTTTTCTTTATGCTAATTTTTTCACAGCTCAAATAACATGTCACATTCACTCTTGGAAAAGAAATTACCACTGTAACCCTGTAAATGTTAAGGCATACACTGTACTTTGTTTATTACGGTATTTTAATAGTCAAAACACCTTAGTTATGCTTTTATAACCAAACTTTGTTGTCTGGCTATGGGTTTTAAGGAACAAGAAATATAAACCATGATTATTATCTTTTTAGAATGTTTAAACCCACATATATGTATTTACAAATATTAACAATTCATACAAAACAAACAGATATCCGAATATTAAACAACACTGTAAGAATTGAAAAGTATATTCATGATAAATAAAACTTTATTAACAAAATCATTTCAGGCACGAGTAATTTTATTTTTACACTTACCATACGGCAAACTATCGCCACTTCCTGATGCACCATTTATGTTGTCTGCCATTGGTTGTGCTACATCATGGCCTCTCCTTGTGCTTACTAGATAATCTGGAGACTGATCCATAGGTTCAGATGCACTTAATGATCCTGGAGGATTAGCATTACCACTTGTTACACCAGAAAATGTACTGAAATCAACAATTTCAAAATTTTAATTAATACAACAGATACACCCAGTCAGAGCATAACTTTTAAGAGACTTGCCATGATAGGAGAATGACATTTCTCAGTTAATCCAATTAAGAAAGACTGACTGGGTCTGCTTATGTCACATGATCATACAGGAAGCAAGAATTCAGTCATATGACACTGACAATTATGCCCGTAATCCTTTGAACGACCAAAACATTTGAAGTAGTTCCCTTTAAGTGTTACACAGGATACAATAAATGTCAATGATTTGGATCGGCAATTAACCCCCCCATTTCAAGGTCATTCTAAAATCCCACATAGCCTAATCCACCCATCTATGACCTTCATAAAACCATCTTTGAATTGTCCAGTCAATGTTTTTTCTTTCCAACATGTAGTGCAATGTGATGCCGTCAGTCAGCCATACTGGAAGAAATCAAAGTCAAACTCATGATGAATCCACTTTTCCATTCGTCCAGTCAAAGTCATACTGGAAGTAATCCGGGTCAAAATTATACCTAACCTGTACACAATCTCGACCGAATATAAACCACTGATCGATCGAATGCAAACTGAAGCTGTTACCGTGATAAACCAACAAGAGCAAACATGACTGCCAGTCAGCCAATTTGGAAGTGGTCCAGGTCAAAATTAAATCAAACCTGTTCTTAGATGTGCATTTTCCGAGCACCGATTATGAAGCTGATTGGATAAAAACAAAAGCAGTTATTGCAAGACAAAGAAAGTGTTACGTACAATGTAAAATTTTGAAGATTCAGTTGTTTTTAAGGTCATGCAAAAATGTCACCTAGTCTAAACCGCCAACCAACCTAATGCATTCTTAAATTGACATTCCAATCGCCCAGTGAAATCTTCATTTTTCAAGAAAGCTCCTTTTGGCAACAAACTCGGCTTCCAGTCGGCCATATTGGAAGCAATCGGAGTCAAAATTACAACCAACCTGCACTTTGACCAGAATTTACACTGTACTGAATATGAGATGATCGAGTAAAAACTGAAAAAGTTATTGCATGACAAAGAAAGTGTTACGTACAATAACGGCACATAGCCTACAATTCTATTTCCAGCCACAGCGCGGATGGGCACAAAAATACTCTAATCAACTACAATATTATCAAATCATTAAGCTATAGATGGGAACATCATAACAATGCCAATTAGGCTTTAAGCATTTTTGCTTTTAGTATAACATTTGGATATTTTTAATCCACATATGTCAAAACAAAAATGGATACAATAGTTGGAACATGAATTGACAAATAGTTTGAGTTATCTTCCTGTTATTGTCAAGTGATAAATACTTGGGTAACAATCGACGTGCCAACACGATCTTATAAATTGCACAGACAAGCAGCAGGCAACATATTGTGCACACTTTGCTTACTGCATGACAGTCTTTAATATTTAGTCTTCTATTCCAGGTCTTCACTTCAGCTATTCTGAGATGGCTTTGCTGACATATTGCACAACTCTTCTGAGTAGCAATTACATCACCATCTTCTAATGTAGAATACTTAACACTTTTCATATAAATAAACGCATCTCTTACCTTGTTGAATAGCCTTCCAGCTCACAAGCTTTTTTTCGAATTTCATCGGCCAGAAAGCTGTGTCCAGTTGAGTCCAAACACTCAAGAAAGCTCCTGTATGCATGCTTACCTCTTCTTGGTAAATCAGTCATTAACTTCTGAACTTGGTTGGATCGTGCCCCCTGTTCCTAAAGTAAAAAAAAAATCTATTTTCAGTAAAGTTTATGATCTCAAGGAACATTAACTCCTTGTTAATGAGGCACAATCCCGGGGGAGAACTCTCTTTTATATGAGGTAGGGGTGTGAGGCGCAGGGGTCCAAAGCCTGACCCTGAAATATCCTCGGAATTGACAAAATACCTACCCTGAAATATCCTTGGCCCCAAAAATGGCTGCCAGAAAAAATTGACAAGCAAAAATAAAAAAAGGTCATTCCCAATTCTTTCGTCTCCTTTAAATGCTGTGGACGATCAACATCTCAACAAAAAAAAATCATTTTGACCGAAATGCGTGACAGTTGGCAACCATGCCACTCTAAAATATCTTTAAAAAACACCCTGAAATATCCCTCGACGTCAAATACCCACCCTGAAATATCCCAGAAGTGAAAATGACCCACCCTGAAATATCCTGGTAGCCCAAAAA
>JAOXYB010038462.1:0-13404 GCA_028565635.1 Phoronis ovalis | reverse complement strand
TAGTGTTGATATTGAAGACATGAATGTAAAGACAATGTAAAATTTTCATTTAAGAAACTGGTAAGTTTTTTATTGAACGAATTAAGTATTTTAAAAGATTTTAGTATTAGAGAATTTAAGAATGGGACATGTTTTACCATTCATGTGTTATTTAATTTATAGCAAAGACTGTACAAAATATCTTTGAAATTAGGTAACAATGAATACGGGGAGGAACAGATTTTAGTATTAGAGAATTTGAGAATGGGAAATGTTTTGCCATTCATGTTTTATTGAATTTATTGGAAAGACTATATACAAAATGTCTTTGAAATTATGTAAGAATAACTCCTGGGAGGAACTATTATTGAAAGTGACTGTATATGTATGTGTCATTGAGTGTTTTAGGTAAGAATGATTCTGAGGAGGAAGATATTTTAGTTTTAGAGAATTTAAGAATGGGAAATGTTTTGCCATTCATGTTTTATTGAATTTATAGGAAGGACTGTACAAAATGTCTTTGAAATTAGGTAAGAATAACTCTTGGGAGGAACTATCATTGAAAGTGACTGTATGTGTGTGTCATCGAGTGTTCTCCACGATGCCTTTTGAAGGTCAAGTTATAATTAACCCACCAGAGTTTCTATTTATTAATTACCAGAACTTTTTTACAAACAATTCTGCTTATATTCCTTTTAAAAGACAATGAAAACAATTATTTAAAAATCTTTTGCTATTGAAATGTAATGAGCAATGACATAAATTTGATAACTATATATTTCTTTAATTTATTATTTTGATCAATGGAACTGTGCTTCTAAAACATATATGCTAATTCATATTCATAATATGCAATTCCTTTTGCCCTAATAGTCAATTCAAGCAGCGTGATAGGATGATTCTCAAAATCGTCCTGGTCCTTGTTACTATATTAATATTTTTTCTTCAGTGTCGCAGCATAAAGATTACGATAATGGGAGAAGAGTGTGTCCCAGTGCAAGTTGATGGAGAAGCTTGGCTACAGCCTCCCGGCTATATTTGCATCGACCATAAAAACAGAGCACAAATGTTAACAAAAGATAGGGTGGGTGTTTCTGATAATAGGATGGGTGTTTCTGATGATAGGATGGGTGTTTCTGATGATAGGGTGGGTGTTTCTGATGATAAAGGAGTATGATCCTTTAATTTGTAACTCACAAAATTAATATTTTTTGTAAACTGCTTTTAATTCATAGCTTTAATTTTGATTGCAGAAAATTAACTTTTCATAGTATTGATAAAGTCCAACAATATCTCATTTTGTACAATTGGAAAATGACTAGCTCATCTGTTTTTGCATTTTAGGACTTTGAGAGCACATTAAAGTCATGGTCTTACAAACAGAAGTATGAAAGATCTCTTAGTCCACAGCCTCAAAGTATGTCGAGCTACACAACCTCTCTCACGCAGGAAGAACTTTCTTCCTTGCAGCTGTTTTTTGATTCTACTATGGCATTCTTACAAAGGTAAGCTCTTGGGTTATTAGGTTATTATTGTCCAAATTGTAATAATACATAAATGTGTACTGTTTGCAGGACCATTCATTGCCCTGTGACGTCTGATTACACTTCACTCTTGTCTAAATCAGTCTTAGTTGTGAGCTTTGACCTGGAGGCATGAGTTAACAATTCAAAATGATTAAAATGCCAGAAGAAATATTAATATACATATCATGCATGCCATACCATACATGGTGGCAAATAATCTATGAAACGCTATTGATTGCTACTAAGGTATTTAGCTAACACTGCCATTATCACAATGGGCTGGTAAAAACATGTGAATCGTAATGCTCAGATGTAAATCAGGAATGATGTTGAAACAGATATAATTTACTGAATGGCACATACATATTTTTCTTGTAGCATCAAAATTGCATCCAACAGTTACCGTGCAGTGGAGCACGAACTATTTCAGCAGGCTCTGGAAACATCAGAATACCTTGGTATTCTGTGTCCGGAAGGAAGGCTTGACGAGGTAAGAAAACAGCTGAACAAACTTATTTTATCATTTTGATTTGAGTTTGCGGATTGTTTTTAAAGTAAATTTATAGGATAGATTCTGACTGACACTAAGTAACATGATGGTCAGGAAAAGCCTACTGTTCTGCTCAAGCTGTTTCATTGAAAATATATGCAGAAAAGTTTGCAGAGAACTATTATAGCCAAATGCAAATTAGGTTATACAAAGGACTTGCTACATATCTTTCTACTTTACATTAAAATGTAATAGTTTTTGGAATGGGTTGCAAAAAAAAGTCCGCCACTCTCAGAGTTAAATTATTCCAAATTTGTTAGCATAATTATTAAATATTTTCTCTATACATTGTTCAGCGATGCAGCCATGAGTATTTTCTTTATTGTTGTTGCTTCGGAGGCTATAAAGCATCTTTTTTTATTTTTATTTGTAAATTACTTTAGACCGATATTGGATTTCTAGACATCTATCAGGTATAATAAAATATGAGTGTTATAGTAATATCGTGTTGTGCTTGTATCTGCATGAAGACTTGCATGTTAGCCATAGTGTAGACAGGTTAAATATCTGTCATATTGTCGATAGAAAGTAGTTTCAACTTGTGTGTATTCATCTAAGAAAATGAAAGTGACTTTGCTAGTCTTGGACTCTTGGCTGTGTTATTTTTGAAGTTGAACGCAGAATGATTTAAACGTAAACCCTGGGCATGCTGGTGTAGAGGAAAGGCATTCATATCCTGTAGTGTTAAATTGCTAACTTTATTTAACGCATTGTTTCAAAAAGCCCTCTATCCCAGTCAAAAAAAATTATTGTCATGATACAGAGTTAAATTGTATGCCTTTTCTCTTTGTTGTAGCAATAAAGCTACTTGCACTTACTAGAAATTTGGGATGAGTTTCTATGATTGTACAATTATTATAATTAAAATAATAATTACATTACCAGTCTGGAGAAAGGTGTGTGATATCACTTGATGTCAGCATTGCCCACCAGGGAAAACCAGAACTAAAACTCCTTCTCTATGAAAAAATCCACATGGAAAATAATTTTATAATGAAATTTGGCCCATAGCTAAATATTCGTATATAGTATGGTTGTTTTAAGCTGAAAAACACCATTTTAAGCTATTTTTAAGGCATTTTATTTGAGTTCGTGATTTTTTTTCCAATTGAAATAAATTTATGTGGACATACTGTTTTAATTTGGTCACTGAATTGCCAATATTGGAACAAATTCGCAGAAATTCCAAAATTCTAAAATGTGTTGCCATGGCAACCACAAAAGGTTTTCTCTCTGATATAAATTTATGTCGTAGAAATATCGCTAGACTAAAACAATTATTACGCTGTACATCATGTTCTTACTGAAAAGTTTACTTCTGTACAAAATATGAAATCTCTTGATTTAGTAATGTTGTTTTTATTATTGGGAATATTCAGTACTTTTCCAGTAAATGGGTATGCATAACCACTAAGTTTTCATTCTATAAACTGACATAGTTTTATTGTGATACAGTGAAGGGAACCTAGTCTAACACACACATAAAGTTATGTATAGGAACTCTTCCCAAATCTCTAGTATTCATTCATCCTCTGTTGGTTCTGACATGCACTCAGGTGTTTCTTATGTACAATAGAAAACATTTGTTTGGTTTTTTGCAACAAGGTATCTTGGAAAACAAACTAGCAATTATAAGACTTATGGAAATTTCCACTGCTGTTTATGTATCAAGTTTTGTATTCTGGAACGTTTCTAAAACATGCAACAAGATCATTAATCTAGTGTTATTCATATTACAGTCTACCATGCGAAGTAATCTGTATGATTTAGTCAATAGTGTAAAGATCCTGTGCCAAGTTACTGCAGTGTTTCTGGAGGAGAAAGCTAACACAGTGGTAATTAAGTTATCTTTATATATTAACATTTTTGTTCTCAATTTATTTTTCTTTTTAACTAGGGCTTTTCATTAAAATTTACTGCAGGGGAGACCTGACATTTTGTGTCTCTTCTCTTCCTTAGTAACTGAAACTATTGTTGTGCATACCACCACCATTATGATAATCAACTTGGCAATTATTCAGGATCCCTGATAATGTCTTTATCATGTCGGAGGAAATTATCGGCATTTTCATATATATTATATTTTCATATGCTGTTTTGTTACTTTAATAGTTACAAGGAGCTGAGCCAGTAAAGAAACTAGGAGAGTCCTTGTCAGTATTAGACATAGATGTGAAAAGAATGCTTTCTGTGTGCAGCCATATTTTTGTAATAGATGAAGAACTTGAATCGAAGCACAAACCAAGCAAATTTCGACTTTTGCCAAAGTTTTTAAAGAAGGAAAGAAAGCAGACAGATGAAAGAAGTCCCATGTCAAGTAATTTACAGTTATATTGATGTGTGTAAGACAATTTGAAGTTCACATGTATGCTGAAAATGCACGCGTCTCACACCTCTGCCAAGTTTTTTGACAAATTCCCCCGGATTCTGCAACATCACTTAGGCTTGTGATATTTTGTGCAACCTATCCTTATAGGTTAGGGAAATTCTGTGATGTTTTTCTTGCTGAAATATTTCCCTCTTTGTCCAGTAATTCAAAGTAATGTATATTTCCTACAGTAAAGATGTTAACATAGGATTGTTTTCTTTTTTCTAATAGATCTTCCGATTTGTGACTGGTCTCTAGAGGAGGTTGCAATGTGGCTGGGCAGTATGGGATTAACTGAGTACAGAGAGGCATTTATTCGACATGACATCAGAGGCTCTGAATTGTTGCAACTAGAAAGGAAAGACCTTAAAGACTTAGGAATCAGTAAAGTAGGTCATCTGAAAAGGATACAGCAAGGCATTAAGGATCTCAACACTAAAGTTCAACAAGCTCCCTTATAAGACATGACAGTGTTTGGTGTGAGATGGTAGTATCTACTCTAAACCCTTGAATAATTTGGTTAAAAGTAAAGTCGGGAGTTCCACTGTCGCTGAAATATAAAAAGAACCATTTTGTCAACCAGCAAACTGTGGTATTGTAGCCCAGCTGCATTTGTTACAATGTATAGCAGTCAGACCTGCTACAGTCGAGCATAATTTAGTCTCACTTTTGCTATTTATGCAAGTTAAATTTGTAGAAAATTAAACATTTTGGCGTAGTTCCTGAAAATTTGTTGACAAACAGAACATGCAGAAACTTATTAACATGAGAAGACTACTTGTAAAGCAAAATTTCATGAAGTAAATGTGTGTCTGGTTACATTATAAGCTAACAAGTTAGGTCTATATATTATCAATCATGTCTTTTTTGTCATACAGATCTTCCTTTATACAAGTAAGCCAGGTTTCATTGCAACTAATTCTTATAGTTGCAATATATATTTATTTAGCCCAGGTGAAACAGCCTATTAGTTGTGCAGTCATTGTTAGAAATTTCCAGTCTGGAATTTTTATGGCAGAAGTGAATGTTTAGCTAAGCCATGACAGGTATACTAGCAATTAGTAATTTAGTACCTGCAAGGCAAGTAATAGAGATTCTGGGTAATTTAGATAAAATGTCAGATATGGCTCTTTCATTGTGGAAGTAGATGGAAAGCTTTGGGTTTAAAACCTGGTGTTTATTGGAATAATCAGTTTACTAATAAAGTGGATATTTTTCCTGTAAAACGGGAATGGCACATGATTTTGATGACATGTTCTATAGCATAAAAAAGTTAAAGTTAGTGTAGTTTTGGTACTAAAAACTTTTTTTATAATGTGCCTTTCAAATTCTATATCAAAATTTTGAATACTTCTAGTCAGTGAGAGTAGTACTTTTTGCATGCATATGTTGTTTCTAAGTATGAACATTATGTGGAGAAATGTTAATTATATTACTACAGTTTAAAACTATTTTGATTTAATTAATTTATGTTGTTGAAATTGTAAGTTTTATAAAATATTTAAATAATCTTTGTATTTTATTTATTAAGACTTGTTTATAAGCAAAATGGAAAATGGACCAGTTTTTTGTAGTTTATCTGTGATCATTTGTATGCACTTCTGTCTCTTGAAACTGCTGGTCGGTGACTAGAGGAGGAACAAACTGGACATGTAATGATTAAAAGTGCTTGTCGATTCATCAAGTTAATTTAAAGTAAAGTAATTTAAATGTAAAAATTCTTTTAGTGTTATAAACAGGAAATCAATCAAATGCTTTATTCAGTCAAGCGTCCCCTACAATTCTGTTGAAGTCACTGTATAGCTCGTAGTTGTTGTTTATCCCATGGGAGTTTCCGAATGTCGTGCTTGTTTATTTTTTAATAAGCACATGTTTATTGATTCTTTACAACTTTTAACATCTGACACTAGGTAAAATGCTTCAAGTTTGAATGTTTTATTTTTGTGGAATCTAGGACAAATTTGAAATCGATCCTTTTCTGTCAAAGAACATTTTATTTATTGAACAGTTAAGAATCCCATCTTACTGCTTATTGTCAACTGTTTAACCTGTTCAGATGTATACAGGAATATGCAGGTTTGAATTAATGATTTCCTGTTTAAAAAAACCTATGTGACTGTTCTGATTCATTGTTTTTTATTCTGGCTATTTATTTACTCATTGCATGATTTGTTACTTTTTGTGTACAAATTATAGTTGGCAAGATTTTCATCAATCTGCAAGTACATTTTGTTATAATATAAGATATTTACATTGTAATTTAATTTTGCAGTTTTTATTAATATGCACAAGTTATAAATGTCACAAAACACAGAACAGCAATATTTTGGACAAAATTTTATTACGATTTTCAATGTTTTTTTTTCCTTTTACCGACATTTTATAACCAAAGTACAAGAAAACTCGCATTAGAACAATACATATATTAATATTTTTATACATCTATTCCTTAACAATATGTGCATTCTGATGCTTATATATAATGATAGATTACATGTATAATGACATATTAACATATACCATTGCAGGATATGAATAAAATGCATGCGAGTGCATGAAAGCACCCCCATGGCGTCTTGTGGCAATGAATAACAGTGCCACAAATCAATTATCTACTTATTAAGCCAGCATGTATTAATATACAACACTATAAATAAACAAAAAAGCAAACTACACTATACTGTCTCTAATGTTTAGACAAAAATCTTCTGGGACTTTTGTTTCAAAATACTGCCCTTTGGCAAATAATTGGCTTCGACTTTATCACTTTGTACTGCAAATTCACATTTTATTCGCTTCTCAATTTATTTTGCATGAAAAATGTCACTTTATAATAATATATCGCTTTGTATGAAAATATCTTGCAGCAACTCGTGATTAAAATCTCGCAATTATATCAGATCGGCCACATTCATGGGCATTTCTTCAATTTGGGTATTATAAAAGGTTTCAATATCCTTTAAAGCACGCACATCATCGGCTGTAACAAAGTTAATAGCCACACCTTTACGTCCAAATCTTCCACCACGTCCAATTCTTAAAATAAAATGTTGTATATGTGTGTATGTTTAGACAGTTACAATACAATGTTGGAAATAGGTAATATCTCGAGTTCTCTCCTCCCTCAATACTTGTATCAGTGTCATACTGGAAATAATGTTTCCTGATTTTATTGACTTACCTATGAATATAATTCTCCCTGTTGGTGGGTAAATCATAGTTAATAACAAGAGACACTTGTTGCACATCAATACCACGAGCTAACAAGTCGGTTGTAATAAGCACTCGACTAGATCCAGAACGGAATTCACGCATGATCACATCACGCTCCTTCTGGTCCATGTCACCATGCTAAAAGAGATAGTATCGACATCTAAATAAGAATCCGAATCTGAATCAGTTTACTTCCTGTATCATAAAGCAAAATGCAACATATAGTAATTCCAATATCTGTAACTAGAATATTTCTGCTTGCATTTTAGTGAATATAAAGTCACATTCACTAAAAACTATTAGGATTGTAGTATGTAGTTCAAAATCTAGTTATTAAAGATAACTTTGAACCACCTTGCACACTTACAAGCTACTCACTAGTTACACAGCTAAGCAGGCAAATACAACCTTCTCTACACCATATGCTGAGTGGAACATGACTTCTAGAAAGACAGGCTTTAATGTACTCAGTTGCAGATTTCTCGCAATGTTATTTGAATTATGCAATTGGACACTTACCATTGACGAGACAGTGAAGTCCCTAGCATGCATCTTCTCTGTTAACCAGTCCACTTTCCTCCTGGTATTCAAGAATATAACAGCTTGTGTTATTGTCAGTGTTTCATATAAATCACATAATGTATCCAATTTCCATTCCTGAGAGAAAATAAAAGCAATTTTGTGCGTGACCAAATAAAAGAAGGCTATGTTTAGTTGTTTCATCTACCTTTACAGTATATAAAATCAAGGTAGTCCCATTTGATACTATTTATGTTAGTATGAAAAGAGATCCATAGATATCCAGTAACATAATTTTGAGAATGTGTGTTTGATGAAGTTCTCACAAAAAGGATTAAATCAGTTAAAGATGGTGTACATTTGTTCATCATCTCATCATGTTACCCTACAAGTAAATATTTTTGACATAACTGGTTCACAGATGTCATATTTGCCTACCTCTCTTTCTACAGCAATATAGAACTGTTTAATACCCTCAAGGGTTAACTCTTCTCTTTTGACAAGAATACGGATTGGGTCACGCATGAACCTCTTAGTCACCTCCAATACATCTACAGGCATTGTAGCCGATAAAAGCACAACCTGCGAAATGATAAACAACATTATCGTTGAAAGAAATGTGCATCTGATGATGCATCGAATCAAAGAAATGAATAATTAAATCTAAAACTGAATCCAATTTGTTGCCTGAGAAAGCTGCTGGTCTCGACTCAAGACCTTGATCAGTCTTTTCTGAAGTGATCACGCGACATCGTCAAATTCATATGAATTTTCTACATCAACATCTACATTGTAACAACTATTCATTATTTACATATTTAAACATAATTACAATTTGCTATAGGATTTTTCAAGTTTCAAACTGCGCATAGGCTGGTTTATTTCCTTTTAACATGTGCACTACATAATTTATGCAAAAATGTATGCAGTCTGGCATAAATATATATTTCTGCCTCTGTTCGCTTCTGTTAGCATTTGTAGGACACCATATTGAGATGGCAGACAGGTACATCTAGCACCTCACCCATGATGTTCACTTTAATCTACTTCCATAAGACGGCCACCACTTTCATTTAGTAGAAATATGGGGTGCTTTGAGGAAGATATGACGCGTAGATATGTTCACTAACTTTTACTTGTCTAAGCCAAATTTCAAACGAAGTAACATTGTGTATGATTCTACATGGTTACATACTAGGACTATTCTCTTTAGTTGATTTAGATAGGAATAAATACGGCATCACATATATTTATCAGCTGCATGGTAAGATTACAAACACACCTGCGTGCTCTCTGGCATATATTTGAAGACATCATAAATCTGATCCTTGAATCCCCTGGACAACATTTCGTCAGCTTCATCCAAAACAAACATCTTAATCTTTGTGGGGTTCAGGGCCTTTCTGTTAATCATATCATACACACGGCCTGGCGTCCCCACTACAACATGGGTTCCTTGCATGAGCAAGGCAATGTCCTCTCTAACATTAGTGCCTCCAATACATGCATGACACTTGCAGCCAAGATAATCACCTAACAGCGTAATTACTTTCTGAATCTAAAAAGTAAAGGTGAAAACATGTTTAGTGATATAGTCCACTTGGACTAATACAAATATAGGAAAATTATTTCAGTTTTAAAATGTCACTGAATTTGTTCTAAGATGCCTGCTGCGACAGTGACACTTTTGAGCCATTAGCCAATAAAGAGTTGCCATTAAATGTCATCTAGCCTTGGTCATGATGCTCCGTACAAAGAAACACCTGTATGTCACAACCAGAAACTTTTTTAATAAACTATTCTCGCACCTGCTGCGCCAACTCCCTCGTTGGAGCCAAGACTAGTGCCTGGCATTGTTTCACTGAGAAGTCAATTTGCTGCAAGATAGCAATTGAGAAAGTGGCAGTTTTGCCAGTACCAGATTGGGCCTGTGCAATAACATCACGGCCTGAAACGGAAATTATTTCAATGTATAAAATCATACTAAAATTAGCACATGAAATTCCAACATGGTAGATTTATTCACATTTGAACAAGATCACGAAATGCAATGATGGTAATTGCAAATTCATATTATAATTGCTGAATGAACCTCCAAAGTATCTGCATATCACAGTGAAACCGCCTCTGGGGCACAGGAATGTCTCTGAAAACGGCAACATTCTTTACATACACTTCCTCAGGAATATGTGGCAATTTATCTTGTTGAACCATTATCATTATATCAGAAAGTTCACAAATTGTGACTATTGCAGACATATTATGATGTAAACACTATCAGATAAGGTCAGAAATCTTGAGATGTAATAAAAAGTTTCCAGATTTTCACTACACATTCACATAAAAATGTTACAAACCGGTCTGTTAAGTTTCACACTAACAGAACATAGCTTAGTGACATACCTGTAATACAGGGCTTAATAGCTCTCTGCTGAATTGCTGAAGGTTTTTCAAAACCATATGCATAAATACCACGGAGGAGTTCTTCTCTTAAATCCATATCATCAAAGTTATCTACTACTTCATCCCAGTTTGTCTGAAAATTTAAGCATGCTAGTTCAGAATTGCTTATCTGAGCAGACATTCTAGTATGTTATCCATGTATACTTTTACAAGCTGAACAGAGTATAATGATATATAAAGTACATCAGGGTTAAAAAGCTCAATTTGCATAGTCATCATAGACTATAGCTCTGAGTTGGATCTAGTTTCATCATGTGTACTAATGCTCAAGTAATCGTGACTTTTCTTTGATGTCCAACATGTATCGGAACCTTCTCTCGATATCATTTGGCAAGTGAAATTTTATAGTAATAGTGTAGCTGCAGCATTGACAATCATCATAAAACATGTGTATAAAAAGATTATGTAAGTGATCTTTGTTTATTAAGAATTTCGGACTAAGCCTTCCAACTGGATAATTGGTGTAACAAAAACCTATTAGTTTTATATTGCTTTTGCAGTTTAGGATTCAAGTTCAGGCAACAAAATTATTCACTATAGCATAATAATCAAGGTGAACACAATAGAGACTAGTCAGTACTGAAACTTCTAGTCTGGCCAATTCTTCTGATCTACATCTTATAAACAAATAACCATTACCTCAATTTCTCCCTCTGGGTCCATGCCTGCTGGTCCCTCAAATTCTGGGGCAGCACCACCACCACCACGTTTAGGTTCATTATCAAACCCTTTGCTGGCATCATCAAACCCTTTGCTAGGTCCCTCATCACGAGACCTAAAGAAAAAAACCAAAACTATTATGACCTAAGCGGACATCAGTGGACTTAACCTGATCAGGCCAGAGGAAGTTCATTGATATAAGTAAAAGCACTTTGTAATAAAACTAAAAGTTATTATGTTAATTCGTTATTTTTATTATTGTTACACTGCATTATAACAGTAAATTACACACATAGGTCAAGCTACTGTGCAGGATTTACTGAACTCTATCTTTCTAGACGACATTATTACGACACAAATATCACTGACGATACTATGGCCTATGCATTGTGAATTATTAGAATTATAGAAATGTCAGATTTTGCTGAATATATCAGCCAGAAATGTTGATTATAAATATTCTTGATATGCATATTTTCATCCAGCCCATAATAAAGTAGATATAACGCTGACAAATCAACCAAACTTTAAATTGAAGGAAGAGCAATTATGGGAATCCGACATTGAACCATAAAATTCAAACCGATAAAAACGCCTTTGTGAGTGAATGCCTTAATCTCAGGTTTTATTTTGTTACCAGTCCTCTTTGGTGGACGTGATTTAAGTACATCTTGTGATAAATTATAGATGTTTCGGGCTAATTTGTTAAAAAAAATTAACACATGCCATACATATGGCACGTGCTGTAATCGGCCATGTTGGCATTTCACAATCTCATTTACCGGCAAGTTAAAAATTTAAATTTTGGTATCAAATACGTCAAAAATCAACCAAATTGTCAGTGACATACGTTGCTAACATTCTAATCAACATATCCGACACAAAATTACAGTATCGCCCATTATAAAAAGTTAAAAATGTACCTTTGATCATCATAACTATCTCTATATGACATATTCACAGGAGTTAACTGGGAAGAAAGGAAGGAATCAGTAACCGCTAACGCAAAGGTCAACGAGAACAACTATGCGCGGCAAAATAAAGTTCTTGATAAGTATGTAAAATATTGAAAAAATCAAAATGTTTCAATGTTTTATTAGTCCTATCATAGCAATTACTGAAATTAAATTCTAATTTAACCATCACACGCTCTACATTAGTATTTCACTTGGCGACGGAATACATGTTAGGAAGTGAGAGGTCCTATTGATATGGGAGATCCCTCATCATTACACGAGCTTGACGTCATTTTACCGGGAAACATGAAGCTCAGGAGATTGAATATTACTTCGGTCTTAAACTTCGTACGTATCTTTATATTCGCCTGTCAGCCAGATGGTGTTGTAAATTGTTTTATTCATATTTAAATTTGCTTTATAAAATAAATTTTACATTAGCTAAAAATAAATAGCAGAACCGGGTAGCAGAAGCATTGAAATGTATTTTTAAATTTCGAAATGTAATGAGATTTATTTTCGTTTCAGACCCTAAATGTATTCAGGCCCATTTATGTGATAATTGGACAATTTAGGAAGGTGTTAAAGTTATGCCATAAATAGCTTGCCACTGGGACATTGGATCTGCAATCATCTGCAATTAATAGTGTAATTGATAATATAATGGAACAATAGTAAAAGGACTACATGAAGTTGCAGTGGATTGAATTATTTTCATATAAAGTGAATACTATTCAGAATTTTCTGTTAGCTAGGAGGTTGGTCCATTTTATGTGAGAATAATCAATTTTACGAAGGAAATTTATTCCAGGACCCCGGAAACCGTATGGATGTTAACATAGATATACTAACCTTTTGTGATAAGGTATCTGTTCGTATATATCATTAGGAAATATGCAACAAATGCCACAAAAAGTTTTAACTGTCTCAACATACATTTCGGTACACGGGTTTCTTTTCATAACATTCTGGTAAAACTGCTTATGAATGGTTGTGTGTTGACCACTGTACATTTCTATAGCTAGTTTCAGCTCTTGGAGGGCCACCCAAATGAAATATGAGTAATCATGCATGCTCATTAACCCTCTTGTTTCCGAATTTTGCACTGAAAGCGATTGGATCCTTTTCACTATTGTAGGCTTTACCTACACAAGTTATAAAAAAAAATTA
>JAOXYB010038451.1:0-13404 GCA_028565635.1 Phoronis ovalis | reverse complement strand
TTCGAACCGCCGGCGCGTAACGCGCGTTACGTGCTTAGGGTCTGTTTTTTGGCTAAAATCACGAAAAGGGGTGGTTTGTTGGAGGTGTGACACTTCCTAAGGGGTGTTGTTTGGAAGTTTCACTTCGTTAAGGTAATCCTTTAAAATTTCACTTCGTTAGGGTGCAGATACGGTCAAGAAAAATTAATATGTTTACCAGACTGTGTATTCCCCGTCATATGAAAGTTACTTCCTGAATCGATGCTATTTTGAGAATGACCTTTCAAAACACGGCACACGATTGGTCAGGTCAGGATTCAGGTATCACGTGATCCACTTCCTTAGTGCTGTATTTTTTCAAGAAAGCACTTCCTTAGGGGTGTATTTTTTGCAGAATTTCACTTCGTTAAGGGCTTTTTTGAAAAGTCATGTTGGAACATGGGTACCCACTTTCATATTGACCACCCCCCGGGTGATTGGCCCTCGAGATAGCTTTGTCACAAGATACCCATTTATTTAGTCAATTATATTATTTCATTACATACATATGTGCTTAAATAGTTGATCCATTTATAACAAAAGAAAATATACCCACGCTCTAAAAATACATAATATAGGGGGCAACGCTGAAAATTATTATTGAGGCAAATAATCTCGAACATTCCATACTTTAATCTTCTGAACTCAAAGATCCTTTTGTCAATTATTTTGTGTCTCTATTTTATGCTTTCAAAGACTTTTTGATACCCAAGAGGTTCCTGATACCTATTATAGTAAATCAATAATTCTTTATTCCTGCAGCCCCCCCCCCCCCCAGTGTACTGATCACATGGGTAATAACCAAGTAAAAATAGAACAGGATATGCTTCTTAGAAAAAGACTCAAGCAAACTATAAACTTCAAACTTTTTATGATCTAGTTCGTCTGGGGAACTGCTTTAATCAGGTAAGCAGTAACTACATAAAACACGGTTATCGCCAGGTTTTGAGTCAGATCTTTAATCAGCAATCAATTATGCTGGCTGATTTATCCAATATTCCCTCCTTATATAAACATGCAAATTACTATTCAGTTTCATTATACATCAAGGTTAAATGGACTTTAAAAATTCAGGTCACAAAACTGTAGACAAATAACTGGTTATTGAGTACTGACTGTAGAATACACAGAATGCATCAGCTGAAAATATTCTGGAAATCTTAGCACAAACATTACATTTTTACAGTTAATTATAACATTAACTTTTTCATAAGCTAAATAAAAATGTTCAATTAATTAATTTTTATATTAAAAATGCGAATAAATTGTTTGAAATACAATACTGTATTACTTTAGTAAACTGTAACATGTATTAATTAATAAAGGGTTTCTCAGTTTCAGTTTCGATAGTCTCGTGCCTAAGTGGCCTGGATAATGTATTGGCCGTTCATAGTTTGAGTTGAATTTTGGTTGTTTCAATAAAAACACAGACTAACAAAAGTTTACATTTTTGGAAAGGAATTGATTACGAGAAATAATTCTACTTATCTGTCACATAATTAAGTAATCAGAAAGAACATATCCTATAAGAACTCACTTTTATCATCACATGAACTTCAAGTAGCTACATGTATATGGATAGCTATCATGTAGATGGAATGCTGCAAGTTGCAAAATTTAACTTCTGAAAAGATTTTTATCTTCCGATTTTTCTTTGCTATTAAATGATACGCATCTAAAAATATGAGTGACAATTGAATTGTGAAAGATAGTGTATTACAATGTTTGAATAAAATAACATTTAAAAAGTTGGAGATACAGTTTTGGAGATATCTATTTTGAGGTTATTTCTAGCTAGGATATATAAAACTCTTAGAGTTTTATATATCCTAGTTTCTAGCCATTTAGAAGCTTTGTATCTGAGATTTTAACATTTGTTTTAGAAGTCTGCCTAATCAAAAATGAAACTTAACACAAAATCGTACTGATTATTTAATCATGTTTCGCATAGAATCAATTAATTGTAATACTCTTCCAAAAAAAATATACGTTTTTCCTTTTGTATCTGTTCTGTTAACTGCTCAAGAAGTGACATGAAGTGAATATTTCTAATAAATTGTGCCAAATTGTACTGGCCACGCCAACAAATCTTATAGGCTTGTTGAACAGTTTACATGCATAATGAATGAAACCAATGAGAATTGAACTGAATCATTGATTTCCCTTGATGTTACTGAAACAAAAACATGGCTTATACAGAAATACTTAGAAAATGCGCCTAAGTTTTTCTCCAGTTACTGCGTCTTATACATAGTACTTACACCGAAGTCAGAATGCACTGTTCAAGTAGTCATTACTCAAAGACTGGCAAGTACACCTCACAAAATTTAGATGTATTGCTAGATATTTTGGACTGTTCTTTGTATTGAAAGTATTAGCACATGTTCTTACATTGCAGGCTTTCACACGATGGCGCCAGTTTACACCGAAGATCACGCTCGGTTCACTCGATTATGTCGTCTGCTAATTGACTGTGGTACTCGGGTACTGGCGGATGTACTGGAAAAGCAACTGACTGTTCACTACCCAGGAAAGACTTTACAAGATGTCTTAGATATAACGCTGGTTAGAAAGATCTTGCTTACAGTTAAATCGTTAAACAAAGACCAAAGAATGTTGTTGTATCCAAATTCAAAAACTCGTCATGTTCTTGGACCAGCCAGCACAACTGTTACTTTTGAATGCATGGATATAACTTTGCTTTGTTTATTATTACAAAATGTCAGTGGTTTGAAACATCCAGCACGTGCAGTCTGGAACAATCCTGTACGAGGCAACACTTCTTTAGAGGCTGACATTACTAGAATACGGATCATGAGAAATACCTTATATGGTCATGTTACATCAGCTGGAATAAATCAGCAAGGATTTGAGAAGCACTGGAATGATACTGTTGTGGGCTTATTGAGACTATCAAACTTTTTCAATCAGCAATATTATGATAATCTTAAGACGGCACCTGTTGATTCTCAATTATTTGTTCAGTACTTAAACTTGCTTAAAATTTCAAAACATGAACAAATGTTTTCTGCTATTGAACAACTTCCAAAACAAGTAGCAGCATTTCTTGTAGTGTTATTTGTGGCTTATTTTATAGCCAAAGCAACAACCGATATGTACGTTTCTCGACATCAGCAAATTGATGAAGATTTACATAGCAAAGCACGCTATGACCATGGTAAGTCGATTTTCTTCAATGTATTCCACTGTGTATGCACATTATAATATTACACACGCAACCATTCATAAGCGATATTTTATTAGCAGATTTTTTTAATTATTCGTAGGCACATTAACAATGTGTGTAGTTGTGCGTTATTTTATCAATAACTTTAGATAATTGAAATAGTATATCTAAATAATTCATATGTTCTATTCAGTCTAAAATAAAGTCTTATTCTGGTGGTAGCGATCTTCCGGTCATATGACATCCTGTAAATTTATAGTTGTATTGAACATTTTACTGAAACAGATTGTCAGCAAATGAAACTTTTGGATATCTTCCTTCTATTTACACTATATTTATCAGTCTATTGAATTGTTTCTATTTCAGAATTACATATAGGTACATACTTGCCACCACGAAATCCTGACTTCACCGGTAGAGATGAGATTTTAAAAACATTATGTGCCAAGTTGAATTCTGTGACTAGCACAAAGACACAGCAACAAACCATCTCGGGTTTAGGAGGGATAGGGAAGTCTGAAATAGCTCTGGAATATGCTCATGGCAACTGTTCAAGTTATCAGCTTATCAGATGGATCGACGCCGATACTAATACTATAGAACATTCCATGAGAGAATTTGCTGATGATCTGCTTGATCTTAATGAGCAGAGTAAAACAAAATATCGAAATACAGAAATCACTCTTGCAATTTACGGTACTTTGAGGAAAATATCAAATTATTTACTGGTATTTGACAATGCAGAAAACTATTCATCTGTTGCCCAGTTTCTTCCTGATCAAGGTCGTTTAAGGCAAGGTCAGCATGTCCTTATAACATCTCGTAGTGACAAATGGCAAGAAAATATTGTAATAGATACATTCACCAAAAATGAAAGTTATTCATATTTGTCACACAAACTTGAGAATGTTCTGGAAAATATTAGTTTTGAAAAAGCGGATGAACTTGGGAGAAAATTAGGATATTTACCTTTAGCGCTTTCCCATGCTGAAGCCTATATGCGATATCACCGGAAATCGATTAAATCTTACATTGAACTGTTTGATAAAGAATGGAATAGAATTCTAAATAAATCAGCTGAGTACACATTTGAGCCAAACGAAAAATCTGTCTTGGTGACATGGTCGGTGTCCATGAGAAAAATACATCAAAAGTCGACAGATGCAGCCGCAGTGTTATTTTTAGCTGCCTACTTTGCTGCAGAAAAACTGCCGTTAAACATATTTTCATATTTTTTGATATGGCCACAAGAAAATATAGACGATGTCCTTGGAATTTTGCGAGACTATTCGATAGTTTTATCTTCTAGAAATCACATCAGCATTCACCCACTGGTACAACGCGTTATACGATACAACAGTGATAAAGCGATACTTGCATTGGCAGTACGGAGAATTGAACCAGACTGCATTATAGATCTGTTAGCAAGAGATTTTTTTTTAATTAAAGAATTTGAAAACTTTTTACCGTGGAATGTTGATGAAGGTAGTCACAGTAACACATTCTTGCGTGTTAATGAATGGGAACAGTCAGCATTTTCACGGTTCTTTCTTCTGTTTGAAAACATTAACTCGATTGTAGATTCTCTTGGATACATGTCTAATGAAAATTTATTATTTCATCTCCCCGATGACATGAATTTTTTTGTTAACAGTATGCCACATATTGAACACTTTTATAAACATTATCACAGGATGATTTCAAAGCAGTGCAAAACTACTAGTTTTTCGTCACAGCAATGTAAAATGTGTTGTTCCACAATATTTCTTGAAATGTCGACCCATGCTTACGGTATATCCAATGCAATCCATCTACTAGGGGACGATGAAGACCAGTCTGACTCTTGGCTTGAGGAAGCTTTTGAATCTATTCGATATGAACACGTGACGGATGTTAATAGTGCAATAACAGTAGCAGCAATAAAGAGTCGTTGGGGTGAGAGGTTGTATTACAAGCTTAATAAAACTGCTGAAGGAGAGCAGCTTGTTAGAGATGAAATAAACCTGCTGTCGGGATACAAGTCACACAGCGCAGTGGAATACCATTTGGCGTCTCATGTTTTAACGTTGTCGGGTATGCTACTCAACCAACACCGTATAGATGAAATTTCGGAACTCTCTGAATTCGATACCTTAATTAGGCTGTCAAAGTATGAAGTTACTTTTGATTTCGAGAAACATATGCAATATGATAACCCAAAAGCGCTGTATATTAATTGTAACACCCAGTGCAGTTTACAGTTATCGAAAGTAGCTAAACAGTCGGAACTGTATGACTTCCTTTTGTTACTTAGTCGTGAGGAATATTTATATCGCGTCTCTATAAGTAAGGTCAGAAAAAAAATCCAGTATACAATTGCCAATGTAAACGCAGTACAGCGGTATTGTAATCATGACTTGAAATACCTGGAGTCTTTGTTACTTTCCCCCACTGTTAGTACGGAAGGATGGTCCAATTGGACCTGTCTAAGTCTGTTGACAAAAAAAAGTATAGAAAAAGTTGACACATGGAAGTACGTGTGGTGTGAATACCTGCGGGGAAAACATCGGCTTATTTTAACCAGAGCATTGGATAATATTCCTCAGTGTTCTATCATAGAAAATGAACTTGTGCAAACATTTTCTTCAAATCTGTTTGCGAAAAATAAAAGCAAAGGTAGGATACAAGCAGAACGGATTCTAATTCAAGGCAAATATTTAACCAAACTGTTTAGCTGTCATCGAAGTTTGGCTGATGCTCTACGTGTAGTATACGAAGACATCAAAGAAGCTCCCCTATAAATGCGTCCGTTTTTATATACAAAGTCTTTGTTAAATGTAACTCCAATGTTTTACAGTTCCATTCTCTATGATGTGTGCAAAATAAGTATGAACGTTTCGAACACTGCTTATGACGTAGACATGTCACTAAACCAGACAATGAACCATGATATAAGGAAGTTTAAATTAATGAATGATATGATAGCAAACATTAAGCAAAGCAAAATAATATATGCCAAAAATGAGTACTTAAACATGTCACGCTACGTACATGCAAATTCTGCGAAAGAAGTTGAAAAAGCAGCGTATGCCATTTATGATAATTACAATGCTACATTTCGTCTATACGGTGATTTTATTTATAGCGACGTAGCAGAAACATTAGGTGATTCAGAAGAGCAAAAACAATTATATGATAAGGCTCTAGAAAAGTATGAAGCAGCCATGAAAGTTTATAAAGATGTGTATGGGATAGAATATCACAAAGTTAAACGATTAAGAAAAAAAATAAACCAAATAAAAAGGCAGATGATTGTGCAGAAGGGACATTTTCTAGGCGTTCAAGACTTATACTTCACTATAATGATATTTATAATGGTAACAATTTCTGTTTGCACGCTTCTTTGCTTCTTATAAGGAAGCTAAGCAGTCCGAATATAGTTGTCATAATTAGCTTCTGAAATCGACAGCGTTCACCCATACAGTTCAAAGTCCCAAAAAATCCTGTTATTATTCATTCTAGGATTATTATAAAGGAATTTGGTGATAATGATAGGTGTGGAGCCGTTCGAGTGATACAAGGATTTGAAACTTTTTACTTCACCGCCACATTGTGTCCCAACTTGACTTTGACTATAGACTTGGTCACAATTTGTCTTCACCGGCAGATATTGTCATAACTTGACTTCAACAACTGGCTTTAGCACAACGGATTGAGTTAGAATGCCAAACATTTAAAGACGACTGGTTTAGTGAGGCTCCCTGAGTAATCTATTTCTCTTTTATGGAAAATATTGTAACCATAGGCTATTGACTATTATTAATTATTTAGCTATTGCAATACAATTTGGCTTCGGTTGACACTTGTATAATATAATATAACATATACTAATGTAAAATAAAAAAGTTGTTAGATGGTAAGGGATAGCTCTAGACTCATTTTCATGTTACCGCATTTGCCACACACCTCCTCACAATCCCCGTAAAACTATGTCTCATCTGCTAAACTCGTATTGTAAAACTAACTGCTGCTAATTACTAATTTATATTATAATTATACCAGTCTATCAATTATACCAGTCAATCAATTATACCAGTCAATCAATTATACCAGTCAATCAATTATACCGATCAATCAGTTATACCAGTCAATCAGTTATACCAGTCCATCAATTATAACAGTCAATCAATTATACCAGTCAATCAATTATACCAGTCAATCAATTATACCAGTCAATCAATTATACCAGTCAATCAATTATACTGGTCAATCAATTATACCAGTCAATCAATTATACCGGTCAATCAATTATACCGGTTAATCAATTATACCGGTCAATCAATTATACCAGTCAATCAATTATACCGGTCAATCAATTATACCGGTCAATCAATTATACCAGTCAATCAATTATACCAGTCAATCAATTATACCGGTCAATCAATTATACCGATCAATCAATTATACCAGTCAATCAATTATACCAGTCAATCAATTATACCAGTCAATCAATTATACCAGTCAATCAATTATACTGGTCAATCAATTATACCGGTCAATCAATTATACCAGTCAATCAATTATACCGGTCAATCAATTATACTGGTCAATCAAATATACCAGTCAATCAATTATACCAGTCAATCAATTATACCGGTCAATCAATTATACCGGTCAATCAATTATACCGGTCAATCAATTTTATTAAGGATAACAACTGTAAAGATCACTGAAAATGCATTGACATTCCACGAATGTTTTATCTTGTTTTGCCATGTAATTCAATCATATGTGTGCTATACTCAAAAAAAGTAAAACAGGGGTTGAAGCAGAGACAGTTGGCTGCAAGCATTTTGATCCGGTGTTTTGCAATTTTCTTGTAATTCATCCACATTTTCCGAACTCAAGTTATTTTCAACAAACCAGGTAGATACAAATATCTGCTAAATAGACAGTGTTTTACAGTGATAAGCTGGACATTGCAAATAAATATAATTATCTTAGAATAACATTTTGTAGCAATAGTACATTTATATAATTACTGATGCAATATTGAATTTGAAAAACAAAGCACACGGAGCCTATTTCAAATTAAAACAAATACTATCCTCAAACAAATTTGTCACCCAAATACTATCTTCGTATTTTTGATGCTTTTATCAAACTATAGTCCTCTTGTATGGATGCGAAGTATGGATACAGGATCTCCACAGTAACATGTTCTCATTGCCACATCTAAATAATAAAAATCCATTTGAATTAATTCACTAATTCTGCAAATCTGTAATGGGGTGTGGTAAAAACTGGAGTAATATTGCTATGAAAGCAATACTATTGCGGCATCCACTAACTATAGATATTATTAAACTTAGCTTTACGAAATTGGACAGGAATGTCAACTCTTCCAGACACTAGATTCTTAAAGGTAATTTATCCAGAAGATAACACTTTCTTTGTCTTTCAGTTACTCCTTCAGTTTTTATCGAGTCAGTTTCATATTCGAGACAGCGTAAGTACAGGTCAAAGTGCAGGTCAGGTATAATTTCGATGCGGATTACTTCCAATATGGCAGACTGACGGCCATGTTTGTTCTCGAAATTGTATGTCGCAATAATAACTTAATTCATTTTTTATCTGAGCATTTGTATCACGTACTACAGGATGTGTTAATTTCATTAGTCACTTCCACGTCATGTGGCAGCCTCGACTACTGTGTTGGTTATCCTGAATTCCAGTTTCTCCTGAATTTCTCCTACAATCAATACGCAACAAGCATTGCAATAGCGGATTTGGGTGAAGCAGTTAGTCATTAACTCTATTAAGTATGCATAGTAACTGTTCACGATCCTTATGGTGCAATCTTTACAAAAATGTACTTATTTGTATTAGACTGTCTAAAATTCCATTTGAAATTCCGATCGGTACAAATTCCTAACAAAACAATCGCAAAACTAGAAGCGCCTTTTAGCAAAGGCCAGGTTGCACACGCAGAAATGGGTGGTTATCTAGACCTATTAGGATTATTCTGGACCAATGGATGTCCAAAGAACCTCTGGGTAACCTTTACCTCTTGCCGAAAGTTTCATGAAATTTTGAGAATTTGATTGTTTGACCTCTGAATGACTTTATGGGCCTCAAAATCAGCTAAGATAACCTCTAAATGGCTTTTTAACTTCATTTTTGAATTTTTCATCAAATGTCTGGAAATTACTTTTTTTGTTGATCTTTTGACCTCAAAATGACCATATGATCCCTAAATTACCAGTCAATGACATCAAACCATCATTTTCGGAAGTTAAATTCAATTTTAAGATTTTGACCTTTTGACCTTTAAGGTCAGCTAACTTACCCCAGGGATGTCATATGTCAAATTACATGACTGTAGCACCACTGTTGATGTAGACACTCTTCCTTCTTACAATTTGCCAAAAACATGCTAAAAATAAAACATCTGACCTTTTGGCCCATAATAGACCTCAAAAATCATTATGTTTACCTTTAGATGACCTTATATCATCATTTTTGAAGGTTTCAAGACATTTTTGAAATTTGGCCTAGTGACCTCAAATTGACCCTGACCTAATTGTTGTATGTCCCCCGCCCTACTAAGGTCACACCTCAAGTTTGGTACCTGTAGCTCAAAGCGTTTCTAAAATATACTGAGATGTTTGAAAAATGAAAGAAAAAAAAAGAAAAAAGATACAATCTCAATAGATTGCACCTGCTGTGCAACCTAATTAACATCTGGCCAGATTACAAAATGTCTCAAACATGTAATGAAACGTGAAAGATTTTCCGTTTGGACGTGTCCCGACCCTGTAGTACTGCTTTGCATCTCCACTGTTCCCGGCGTCCGTGAAATTTTTGTGGAGGGATATTATAGAGACTTTTTAACCAGTCAGTAAAGCGGGGAACTGTTTCATAGAAATAGTTCGCTCCGATCCCCGACTTTGCCAACTGTTTGACCGCCGATCAGAGTGCGACATTTCTCGTATTTATTACCCCGCAGTTTAGACGAAACAAAAACACGTACTTATTTTAGGGGGGTAATGCTGGAAATTGACATTGAATTAATAGTACTACTTTAAAATTAATATCTGATTATCGTATCTATATCAGATATTTTTGAATTCCTTTGAAATAATAAAGCTTCCTTTACGTAAAATAATTAATTAACAATTGCTGTATTAGATTAATAATGTCTTGATCTGCTCACATCCCGAAATGTCTGGATCTAAAACCCCAAAAATAAAACAAGCATTCCTTAGTAGTTTTTCAGCCGTCACATGCAACAGTCAAGTTTAGCAACAACACAATTTTTGTTCAACTTTGTCATAGCAAACTTTCTGTTAAACCAGGTAAGAAGTATATTAAAGTTATGACCGGGAGTGTACTCCAATAATCCGTTATCGCTGATTAGAGTACTGGGAACTGGTCTAGACTATAGTCTGGAGAATTGTGTATAATATTAGTTTTGCAAAAGTATCACTTGCCGAATTTATCCTATTGAAGATTGGTTTAGCTAAATAATGTTCCTGTTGAATATCAATTTTACAAACTGAAGTGTGCCTGTAAATATAAGTAACATTTACGTACAACACTTTAATTTCTTTTATTTCCCCGTAAAAACCTAGCTTCTATTGTTCCGTTTCTGTATCAATAATGCTGGAGACATAAACGTAACAATCTCGTTCTGTGTGACGTATAAAGCGGGATTGACTAAATCTGAATTGGAGGTGTTACACATGAGTACCTGTAATTTCATATCAGAGCTATATATTGTGATATTGCGTTATAAAAAGCTAGCTCTACTTATAATTACCGATTCAGAACAGAGCAAATGCAATCAAAGTTCGAACTGATAACAAATGATGTTAAGCCCTCGGGCCAAGGCTATATCTAGGCATATAGAATTCACACATAATCTTTAGCATGCATGCATGAGGTCAATAAATAAACCTGCTCTGCTGGGCTGATAACACGGCACAGTGCATGACCAGTGTTCGCACTGATAGACTGGTCTTAGCTGGACAAGGTTCAACATGTGTTTTATCCGCGTGAAATATGACAAAGAGCACAATCAGGTGTACCTTCAATAGAGGCGCCATATTTTATTCTTAGTTAATCGTAACATTCTATTCATCAATTTTCTTTTCTCAGCTTTGCACCAGCATTTCTAGTTGTTCAGCTTTGCACCAGCATTCTAGTTGTTCAGCTTTGCACCAGCATGTCTAGTTGTTTTGTTTGGAGGCAAAATCATATTGCTATAAATACTAGTTTTTTAAGTGAAATTTAATGAAATTTTAATTGTAAGTAATCTTTAATGGCGGCCATGCAAGCACGTATAATTAAATATTGTGGTCTTATTTTTATTTGACTGCAGCTTTAGTGGTTTTGCTACTCAAATTTAATTTCCGGCAACAGAAAAAATTAGCCTGTAAAAGTGGTGTTCGCGTGGAAGACCATAACTACTGTTTCCAAAGAGGTCGCCACTGTTTAGATGTGTTATTGAATCAATCAACGAGGTGTAAAAAATATGAAGGATTTCATAGAAAGTGACATACGACACATGCACAGGGGCATGAATGAAGGAGTTATTTCCAGAGGTTTTATTAAGCAAGGGTGAAATTAATTCTGACTTTAGAACCCCTGTATCGTGTTGGCTAAAGAAGCACGATTTTGCATCAGATATACGTGCATCAGATATATTATTATCATTATTGTGCGCGCATTTATAATACAAAAGTTGCAACCATTTAATGATTATTTGCACATTTCTCAAAAGTACGATTTTCTTTGAAAATAGCGTGAGGCTCAAATGCGCGA
Source organism: Phoronis ovalis (assembly GCA_028565635.1). Lineage (NCBI taxonomy): Eukaryota > Metazoa > Phoronida > Phoronidae > Phoronis > Phoronis ovalis. Next base: position 1,394 of record JAOXYB010038451.1, on the reverse strand, counting down.
GGACGTCCGTCTTTTCTAGACAATCGAAACCATTGTTGCGGCAACTTAGGCGGCCGAGCTGAAAAGTGGATGTTGCTGCAAATATATCTACTAGCTATTTTGTCTTGAAATGATCAAGTGCCAGAACAGGCTGAATAAATATGTCAGTGCTCCGTACAATCTCAACTAACGTCTGGGATTAACTTAACCATAGTAATTAATTTGCTTATTATCTCGAAAGCAGAAGAACGATAAACCCTTTATTTCTATATAAAGCGGTACAAAAGTCTTGACACCAATCAAATTGTAGCTTACAATAATAGGTATAACTGTGGACCAAGCGAAAAAGCAATCTCCCCGGAGATAATAATTCAGAATGAGTCATCATGATATGTATAATAGACTAGGTAGGTGACGATGGATCACATAGAGAGAAAGGCTTATCCCCGTGGGCAAAGTTGGGTTAAAAGTTTAATGACGTGTTGCTGAATTGAAGGGATATAACAGCAATTGACTATGGTTAATCCCAGACGTTAGTTGAGAAGGTACAGAACACTAACGGATGGATTTATTCAGACTGGTTCCAGAAGTATTACTCTTAAATAAATTTAGTGAAATCATGCTCCCTTTTCCAAATGCAAAATCAAACAACTACTATATCAAAAGCGTAAATATTTTAAAAAGCGTTTGCTAATTGAATCCTGTTAATATAAGGTGAATAGTTATTTAAATGTCGCTCATCAGATGTTTTCCATACAAATATATATAGTGCTCCGTGTCGAACGGTAATGCTTAGTCTACACCGCAATAAGAGCAGTGTGCGTGCGTGCGTGCGTGCGTGCGTGCGTGCGTGCGTGCGTGCGTGTATGCGTGCGTGCGTGCGTGCGTGCGTGTATGCGTGCGTGCTTGCGTGTGTGCGTGCGTGCGTGTATGCGTGCGTGCGTGCGTGTATGCGTGCGTGCGTGCGTATGCACTGGTTTTGCTGTCGTGTGTACACATGTACATGTATGCACGTGTCTTATTGCCTAACAAGGTTTGCAATGGCCAGCGAGCAACATGTTCAAGTCAAGTGCACTGAATTGTCTTGTGTTAGTACCTTTACATGTTGTGTAACTTGTGTTTACATTTCAGGCTCTCACAAGATGGCGCCAGTTTACACGGAAGATCACGCTCGGTTCACTCGATTGTGTCGTCTGCTAATTGACTGTGGTACTCGGGTACTGGCGGGTGTACTGGAAAAGCAACTGGCTGTTCACTACCCAGGAAAGACTTTACAAGATGTCTTAAATATAAAGCTGGTTAAAAATATCTTGCTTACAGTTAAATCGTTAAACAAAGACCAAAGAATGTTGTTGTATCCCAATTCAAAAACTCGTCATGTTCTTGGACCAGCCAGCACAACTGTTACTTTTGAA
>JAOXYB010038440.1:0-13406 GCA_028565635.1 Phoronis ovalis | reverse complement strand
TTAACGAGAGAAACAAATCTTGGAGATCGATCATATCCGATACTCCAGTCAATACCATGTGCCTCAAATGATAAGCACGGGCCACAACAATAAACTCGTTTTATCAATATCAATGGTTACAAGCATTATCCACCAGTAAATCAGTGCTATTTGGTATCGGTATAATGTTGAATAGTTAAGGCACTACATAGTAACTCTGCATTTTTATAACATTAGCATTTCATGCAAAAGAACATAATATGAAAGTTTGATGAGCCAAGCACATTTCAGACTAACTTTTATTAATAAAAGTTTACAGCTGTGGCTGCATAAGGATGTTTAGTTCAGCAATCCTAGCATTTGATGGATATTGAGATAATTAAATTGTTACTTTGAGCAGGTGTATAAAAGATGCTACTTCATACATGTGCTGCTAACGGTCGCCATTTTGGCAAAATATTTGCATAAATAATGCTTGAACTTAAACATACGACATAATTTTTTAAAAAATGAATAGGATCGCACCTACATTTAATTGTTCTTAACCAAATTATATCAGATCGTTAATTTCTACTAACCCAGGTTTTGGGAATTTTTGTTAATAAAAATGGGCTTGACACACAGGTAAAAATACATGCAACCTCTGCACTACTTAACTAAGTTTACCTGCCCAAGCGTCATGTGTGACTTTGAAGATGTATATCAAGGTTATAATTCATATAATCATTTAATATGCAGTAATCAAACATACATGCCTGACTTGGAATGCTGTCGCTACCTGTTGTGGTTTTAATATGTAGACTAAATTATAATAGGCGTTGATACTTTGAGCTTGAAAATATTTGTCACGTGATCAGTTAAGCCGTATCCTTACAAACATGAAAGGTGACTTGGAACGATGTCTCCCGGGGATGTGTCTATCCATCATAATTGAGAATACCACAATGCACTATGTGAACATAGTTTGATCTTGAAGACCTAGGTCAAGGTCAAAGGCCAAGTAATCACTTTGTTTGCAGTCCTCACAAATCATTTGCATCACTTGGAACAATGTCTCCAGCTGTCGTAGTTTTCCAAGACATAGACCATTATGTACTCCATTATGTACTGTATATAGATGGACCTATGACCTTCATTTATTCACCTGTTTACCATATTTGATGTGAGCTGGGTCAAAATCAAGCTTGACCGGTATTTTGACCTGTATTTACTTTTTGAATTAAGGCAAGCTTTCTAAACATCAGAGCTTTTGTGATCAAAGAAAAAAAAGCTTGACAACCAAAAAATAATGTCAAATTTTCAAATCAACATTTGAACAGGTCATTCTAAAATAAAACCTTAGCCTACTTCATCCACAAAAACCACTTTTAAATTATTCAGGCAATGATTCGTCTTTCTAATCTTAATTGCAATGTGACGTACAATCTCCAGAACAAATATGGCCACCAGTCGGCCACACTGGAAGTGATCCAGGCTAAAATTGTATCTCCTCTGTATGAAGGGATCTGATAAAAACACGATGCAAAGAAAATGTTACACAAGACAACAACACACCTATGATAACATGTCAATGCACATACCTTTATATCATGGTCCTCAGGCATTAAATCCCAGACATTGGACTCTCGTGGTATAGGAGATAAGTCTAAAACATTCCTGGTATCTCCAGAAGCACCAACCACATCTATGCTTATCAGATGTTCCACCTGTTGCCCGGAAAACTCAGATCTTTTTTCAATTGCTTCCACTTCCTTTAAGATATCTTCAACAGTTCTAGATGGTTTATCTACAAATTAGAATATGCTGATCATACTATACTTATGTAAACATTAAAGACAGCACTGATTAGTAAGTAGTTAGCTGGGAGGTGGCAATCTAAATATTTTGGCCAGGACTATTAATGCAATCACACTGATACAGAGTTAGAATTTTACAGTATTTCATATATTTTTATATGGAAAATTTGTGGATGGCAAATAGTAGAAATCAAATGGTATGATGTGCACTATTAATTGATTGCAACAAACTACAGATATAGTATACAAGTATAGAGAAATGCCTAAAATGAGCATATCAATGCCTGCGGAATTCTGCAGCGAAAAATTTTAATTCCTGTAACAGAGATAGCAATTTCTGTAGAAGATAGCAAATTCTGCAAACTCCTACCCAAACAATATGGTGGAAGTTTTGAATACAATAAAAGTAGATCAAAAACATTCATTTATTCAACAATCAAGCTAACTCCAACACTGCAACTGTTCACTGTTTTCCTTGTTCAATGGACATGCTCAAAGTTTTAGGAAATGCTCAGAGCGTCATCTTACAACTGCCCCAGTAAATAGCTGTAAAGATACAGTTAGCTAGATTGTTGATTAAATTAATCATCTATTCCAAGCCACATAATTACAGAATACCACAGAAACTGACATTCAACTTTATATTGAATGTATTTTTACCGGAAATTGTTTTCATAGCAAAGTCTTTAGTTTTATAGCTTTCGGATATATTATGTTTACTGTTATCTTCTTTATCTAATGCAACATGACTATATTTTTGGCTGTAATCTCTATCTGAGTGTACGCTATGGAGTGGACTGGCATCTTTGTCACCACTTTCTAGAGTAGATGCTCCAGCTTGCTGAAGTACTTTCTGTAAAGCTTCTATCTCTTGGCTTGTTGTGTCTGAGAATCCTTTACGAACATAACATTCAATATAATTAAAATGTCATCATGGAGAACACTAAATAATACTAGACAGAAGCATTACTTTTCATAAAACAATGTCTGAATACCAGGTACAATGTTCGTTTTAAACCACAAATTGCAATTGAAGCCCTCTCTTGATGGCCAATGTACTAACTAACAAGACAAAACAGTTACTGTAAAATATTTATTGATATGTCCTCTATGCAAAATGCATCTCTATGAACTTCTGCTAGAAAACAGTACTCTTGACTGGCTCACAAAAGTTATTATTGTTTGGACAGCTGTGCATTAACAAACAAGGCCAATCCCTATTTCTTGTGATATGCCAGCATCCCTTACATCAGAAAAACACAGCTTGCCTGTTTTTCCAGATTTTGTAATTGCATCAGGAGATATTTCGTCATAGTTAACTTGCTTAAGTCTGTTTGTAACCATTGTTGATTCCATGGTTGAATCCATTAGAGAGACTTTGGATAACATACTAGGCATTTTTACATCAGACTGAAAAAGTGTAACATTAGCTTGATGTCCCACCAATCATCGACAAGAATAAATTTGCTTCATTTCACAATAATATTAAAAGAGCAGGAATCAGATTAGAATGGGTTAACTGAAGTTGCTCTTTGCCAAATGTAAGCAGGGTGTAAAAATTAAGTAAAGTACTGATGGGCATCATAATTGAAAAGTTAGCAGCCAATATGTGTCAGTAACACAAGCATAATCCTGCTGTTTGTATCAGTCAGTCATCTATCACTGATCCAGTAGTGTTACAACAGTCCAACCCTCAGTAAATGCACTCTTTTCACCAGTATGTAAAAGTATGTGCACACCTGTTTAATAAACCTGTTGATTTAATTAAATTATAATGGAATTATTGGCTTTGCTGATTATGACAGATGTAATGCTGTTTTATCACAATGTTACCTGTGTGTAGACTGGGTCACTATTGCTCTTGTCAGTTTTGTAGGAGATTTCTTCATCTTCAAATTCCTCACTGTTGTACTTATCACTTCCTGGACATTACAAAATAACAAAAAAAAGTTTATTTGTTCCATTCAAAATTTAATTGCAATAGAACCCATTATATTATGATCATAATATATTACCAAAAATGTTAGTTTACACACTAATATTATTTCTATACAATTATTAAAGGCTCAGCTTGACCTCTGTCTAACAGACTACAACAGGCATAATTGTATTATTTTTGACAATGGTTAGGAATAGGATTTCGACCCACAAACTAGGTCAAAAACATGATATTCAAAAATTTATTCCAAAATGCATAATATATCTAAGAGCTTTCAACAAACCTGACAGCACTGCATACAAGCAATTTTACAAATGTGATATACATGTTAAATTCTGATATAGTCTGTATACCTCTAGCAGGCATCCATGCTGAATCGTCCGTTTCTTTGCCAGTTCCTATCTTATCCAATGTACCCATAGTATTGGTTATTTCAAGCTTCCGGTTTAACTTTGCATAGTCTACTGTTGAATCGGCATTTGCTTCCAATTCCTGTATCATAATTATGTTTCAATAATAATTCTATGCTTTAACAGTATGTTCAATATCAACAGAATTATGCTCAAGAAGAGGTGCTTTAGATTTATAGTAACATCTATTTACTTATAAGCATGACTGCATTATTCCTTACCTTAAAGAATCTTTCTTTGTCAGCCATTTCATCTAATGTGTCCAGACCAGGCTGCGTCATGTTATAATCACTCTGATGAACAGCTTCAAGGGTTTCTTCATTCTTCTGATACCTACTATATCTACAATTAAATTACTATAATTTACACATATTTTTTAATCTTTTTAAAAACACAATAATTTGGCTGATTTTCATGTTGTCTATCATCAAGTATAAGATCACAAAAAAATAAAACTAGTCATCTAGTGGGTTGTAAAGAATGTTGCGAGATTGTCCTTATTTTTTTGTGAGGTTTACAGCCAGAAACAGGTCCTGATATGTAAGTGTAGACCATAATGCTACACCCTATGATTATAACAAGTTCTCACAAATACTTGCCTTTTACTAATAATATTAGTAAAATAATGAGCGGGGGTTGCAATCTAGCTAGATGCGTCACAAGGCCAACACTCCACAATAAAGATTAATGCAATGTCATTACAATGAATGTTCATTAAACTCTGTGGTGATAGGGCTGTAGAATTTTCACAAAAACATGAATAAAAACTTACAAAATGAAAGATCTGTGGGATTGACAATAGTTCCTTAAGGGCTTTATATCATACTGGTGTACTTGTAGTTATTTTTAGGTGTGTCCTTCTTGCCAATATCATAAGTAAAAAAGCAAATATTCTTGAGAACTTGTTACAACCATAAATCTAAGGTGTAGCATTATGGTCTACACTACATCTCAGGACCAATTTCTGGCTTAGAACTGCTTTCATTACTTCTATTCAAATATTTGGCACTGTCATAAACATTTAGCTGTATAGAATACTGTATTTAATTTCCTGTAAAGATTATGTAACAAACTGGAATCATAAAGAATTGCTGTCTCTGTGTCTGCAGCATACAGATAATCATATTATTCAATCTGTTAAATAAAACATTTTATCAGTTAAAATTCATCACAGATTTGTACTTTAAAATTGCATTATTATGTAAAGTTAAGTCATATACTACTTTAATTTCAAATGGATTTCAAAGTGATGTCACTTGCCCTTCTTGAGATATCCTGATTACAATAAATTCAGCATGTTCTACGCAAATGCCAGAATGACCTCAAAATCGATAGACTTCATTGTCAGCATGTGAGTTATATATAATTTAAATTTCAAATGGATATCACATTCCCTTCTTGACTTATCCCGTTAACAATAAATTCGGCTTGTTTGATGCAAATGCCAATCAGCCATATAGTTTCAGATTGACTCACAAAATCAACAGGTTTCCTTGTCACTATGTGAATACTATAAAATTTAAATTTCAAATGAATATCAAATTCTCTTTATGAGATGTCCCGTTAACAGTGAATTTGATGTGACGGTTACAAAGTAAAAGCATGGTGCTTCCAGCCTACTATTGGGGGTACAATAACATGTTATTTACCTTGCCTCATCTGTATCTTCAAATCTGTCTTTAGTCCCAACTGAAAACAGATGGACAAATGTTATTTATTTGCATAAACAGAATGGCACAAATGAAATAGAACACACTACAGAACATTCAACAGTTATTCATCATATTCAATTCATTATTTCACTTCACTAGAAGTAGTTAGTACATGATATTTATTTTTAACAAGGTTATTTGCTACCAAAGATACTGCAGTAGCAAAGTCTATATTATACATGTTTAAATACATGTAGTTGTATACCTTGTGGTACATATTTGTCCTGTAACCTTGTAAATTGATATACGGCACAGTGTTTATACATGATTTAATATGGCAATTATTAATATGCTAACACCACTTCTTACCATCAGCCTCTAGACTGTCTCTACTAATATCTACTCCAGTTGACATAAGGCTACTTTCCAAGTCTTTTTTTCTGATATGAGTACGTGGGGAAGGACGAGGTGACGGTTGAGGTGTCTTTTTCTTTGGTTTAGCTGATTCGTCTGGTTTCTTTTTCATAAAGCTTTTCTTAGCACCAAAATCTGCAATTTAAGGCATCAAAAAAGATACATATTAATTAATTGCTGTGCTAGTATGAGGCCATTGTAAATAGTTACTTTGAATTTGGATTCATGCTTTTGATTCATGTTATTTGGTCATTACTATTAGAAAAAAAATTGAAAAAAACACAATTTAATGCTATACTTTTTACATGCTACAAACAAGGCTAGAATTTGGAGGTGAAATCTGCTAGGTAATAGATGCATGTAAATTCAGATAAATATAGTGAAAAAATAGAATCACAAGGACCAAATAAAATTACTGTTTCATTTTATTTAAAACTTTCTTCAGAATGAGAGTGTATAATAATGGATATGCAAAACATGACGTTAAAAAGATTGTGCAAAAAGACAATGGAAAGATAAAAAATGTACAATACAGCAATGACATAAATGAAAGCAAAGTACAATAATTATTCCTTAATGTTAAGACCTTTAGGATAAAGTGTTCAATTCAGTAATTAAATCTAAAACTATTCTCTTTGTTTCCTAAAAGTATCACTATTTTTGTCAATATGTGGGTAATTTGTGCCAAAGAATATCCGCTACCTTAACATGACATATAGCACACAACCGATTTTTACAAACACATGGTTTGAAGTTACTTATGATTTACACACAAATTACCTCTGTCCTCCTCATCACTGCTATCTTGTCTACTCCACCATGGCTTTGTCTCTTTCTGCTTTGGTTCTAAAAATTGTTTGATCTTTGTTGAATCATCTTCATCAGAAAGGGTCTGCAATGACAATTATATAAGACTCAGTTTGTTGGATACAGTAAGCTAGTTTACAGCATATAACAAATTAAAAAGCAGGGAACTGGAGTTATGAGATAACATGTGAAATTCTCCATCTTAATATTTCAACCTTGTATAGCAATATACTGAAGAATAACCCAGAAATAATTATCACGAGTTTGTGCTGCACCTCTTAAAAACCTGATGTGTGAAACTTTAGCTAAAAGCCAAGGACTGACTAGTAACCATTCACAATGAAAGTGACTCCACCTTTTGAACCTTTGCAAAATCTACATTTGACTAATCCAATCTTCATGCACTATTACTCTTGCAAGACTGATACTGGACTGATCCTATAACTACAAAATGACTACTAGCTGATTTAAGGAATCGCAAGACTTGTGCTATGCCCTTATTAGGAAAAAATCTGAACTGCTTATGAGCATATGTCAACAAATAAAGTTTTCAGGAGCTCAGTAATTTATAATATCTTATCATAAAAGAAGTAGTTTTACAGTTACATGTCAAGACTTTTGCCAGATATTTGAGCTAGTTAGAAACATTTTAGTGCATTTTTGCTTCCAACAAAGAGTCACCACATTTGATTGATTTTTCCGCTACATTGTTACAGACCCATTGAGTATGCTATGGAGTTTCAGTATAAGTGATATATAAGAATATCAGCATTGAGGAGAAGCCTGTGCGCTTCAATATTAGGTACATTCTGGAAATACCAAGGTCAGTAAGTATACTCTTGGGCGTGGTGGAACATGGATCTCCAAAATGCAATATAGTGTTCAAAGCTCTTGGCTTTAAGAAACAGCCAGCTACCCATTCATCACACTAATAGCTTGATCTGGCTATAAAAAATAAACCGTGGATTTAGTCATTTGTGTGGAGATAGGGCATTTCAGTGCAATGATTGCATAAATGGATATATCCTCTAATGTCAACAATATCAGTTGTAAACAACTTCAACGCTTTGAAGAGAAATAAAAGACCTGTCTTGAATGTGTAGCCCATGTGAGAAGCATAGTCTAGACATTTATAGATTAGACCCAGCTATTGAATGGGACTCTTGCAAAACCTGCATGAATTCATATGAATTTAATGAGCTTAATAAAAAGAAATTATTTCTTGTACTATAAAGAAATGAGGAAATGACATAGTCCAAATAATAGAACGTATTGGTCCTAACACTTTTGTATTTAAAAACTATCGTCTTTGGAATTAAATAAAAACTCACCCTTATACGGAAATTATTGATATAGCAATACTATGATGGTCTTAGTTCATTATTATCAAGTAAAGTACAAATCTACATGTGTAAACAAGTCAGATGGTTAAAAATCAGTAAAAAGCAATGTACTATGTAGACACCCGGGAGGCGCCAATACAGTCTTATTAATTATTGATTTAAAATTCGTTAAAGTTCCACAAATGTTGTGCCATAAGAAATATTTATATATTTTTCACTTGATAATAACTGGGACTAAAGATAATAACAAACTACAACCGTGTTAGGACCAATATTACGAAATTATAACTATTATTACGACTACTCCGGACATAATGTTATTGGTATTTTGTGCTATTTTTTAGCGTTACCTAGTCCTAGGTATAAATATTATCAGGAGTTTTGGAGTCGGGCGGTAAGTCCCCACCAAAATTATGACCAAAGTACCTCCGGTAGGTTAGCCATATAATTCCTAAGTTCCAAATACTGTAAGTGTAAACACTATAAATGTTGAAATGTTAACGTCAGCATACTTACTGCTTCCAGGAAGGCATCGAACTGCTCATCAAGATATTTTCCCGAATTTTTTTTCTGTTTGGGCATTTTAGAATTTTAAAACACGAAATTGAAAACCGACTAGCCTAGTACCAGAACACAATTCAAATTCAAGTCAGAGCATGTTATGGTAATTTGTAATCTACAGCCAAAATTACACGGTTCTGTAGTTACTTTAAACAGTTCTCTAATGCCTTACAAGTCCTGAAGGAATTTGACAAAGGTCTGTTAGTCAAATTATCGCCTAAAAGGATTTGTAAAAAATGAAAATTGGTACTGTTGGTCCGAGTGTTGGTGTTAAAAGCTCCGCGGTTCTTTTCGTGTGACCATGCAATAGCAATTCGATTTGTCGGAAATCCGACCCAATTGAATTTGTTGTCTGATAAAGTATTCAAGCAAAAATAAAAACTATTGCTTCATTTTTGACATGGCATTTCTTGTAGGTATCTGCTTACAGTGTAACAGTTGTGACATACACTAGCACTAGAGATAAAGTGTGAGCTACACCTGGTGGACGCAATTGATGTTAGTGGGAGCAAAATATTCAGTGCCCATTCGCTTACAGTGGTATTTCCACACTCTCAATGACAATTTTTTAACATTTTTAGTTTTTTTCTAATGTTTTAATGTTCAACACCAATCTGATTGAATTTTGAAAGAACTACTGACACTTGTTTTTTAATTGCCACTAAAATCAAAACCTTGATCCCAAAGTAAAAATAGTGCATGCCCAATAATCGATCTCCCACTCCAGTGTGGTATTTAAACAAAGCCATTTGTATCTGCAGGATTTCATGTTCTGTCTGATTTCACGCATATTAACATCTACTATGCTATGTTATTAGAGTAAAATCAGCTAAATAAAGTATCAATTATAATTACAAAAACAAATTTTATTCCACCAGATCAGGTGCTTTTTCAATATATATGGTCATTTTTTTCTAATAACAATTGCATTGTTTCAACAAAATATCTGATTTAAGTTCCTAGACAAATATTAGGCTATCAAGCCTATTTTAGGAAAGTTATATCCAAACCCCTCAATCTAATAGTTTCGTAAAAATCAAACACCACAACCAAAAAACCTGCATGGGTCCCCCTGTACTTTGCAAAATAGTTTATGTTCACACTCAAAACCCAGACTTAGTCTAATGAATTGCAAGTTTTAGCCCGAGATAACAAGGTTGCAAACATGACGAAAGTATAGAAAAATTGACGACTTGATTGCTTATTCACTATATTTAATAGCTATCATGTACCAATGAGTATAATCAGTTTTTCTAGATAAACACATTTTCACATAAGCGGGTAAACTTTGTATATTTTTTTAAATACTTTACAAGGGTTTTCAGCATCTATAGCTCATACATTTATATCTACTAAAAGTGATAGTTATAGAGGGTAGGTCAGTCTCAAGATTGCCTGTGTTCACATATTAAATACAATGACAGTCCCGTAAACACCTTTTTAAAGGTATAACGTTTACTTTGATCATAAAATGGCACTAAAAATAACTAAAAGCCTAAATATAGTTATTTTTCTTAACACAATTTTAGTCAGTGCAAGCAGCACCTCTACCACCATCAATAAGAAGGTTAGTGCCAGTTATGAAAGTTGCTTGGTCTGATGCAAGGAAAGCTATAGAGTCTGCCACTTCGTGAGGTTGTCCTGGACGGCCCAGAGGATGTGCTTCGTTGGCTAGCTCCAAATACTGAAAATTACAAAGGTTTATTGCTGTACAATATACGAAATGGTAGGATGTGATGCAGCTTATATTGCATTGTGACATAATGAATTTTGGTTGAGCAATAAAAATGGGACTGGTAACAATTCAACAAGTCATGTAAGAGCTGTTTATTAGCAAAATCAGCTATTGTTGGCTTATTGTACTTCACTTTACTTTGCTGATACCTTACTGCCTCTTACACACTACTTTGAATTATACAGTATAATTTATCCTTAAGAATTCCAAGTTGGCACAATTTCTAGATTTGAATTAGTTGGTAATTAGAGTAAATTTTGCATACCACTGTACTTTATAATTTCAGTCTATATTTTCATCTAACCGTACAGAGAAATCCTTTTAAAATGATTTACAACTTGTCCAACTTTATATTTATGTATTTATGCAACTCTGCCAATTTCACAGACACAAACTAAATCAGACAGGATCAATACAAAACTATGGCAAATAAATAATACATGTAATATTAAAGATATTCATTTTGACTATAGCCTTGGAACACAGTATGAAAATTCCTTGAATAACTAATAGTTTGGGAGTATTTACGTGGGCATATTTCTGTTCATCCATTCCCATCCGCCTATGGAAATTAGTAACAATAGTGGCAGGACTGTAAATAAAAGAGAAAATGTTATCAAAGTAATGCAATGTAGCAAAATAGAACAATATGTAAACAAGGAATGAAAGAAAATTTATTTTAGTAAATTTTTATAGCTTTCATGCAGTCAGCTAATTTACAATTCTGGTTTAAATGTTAATTATTAATTCTAGTTTAAAATGTTAATTCCTATAATTAAAAGTAGTCTGGCTACGTACTTTTGACATGATTATTACTTCAAGACTTACTTAACACTATTGCAGCGAACTTGCTTGGAAGCTAAATCTGAAAAGAGTTTTGAAATTGCTTGATAATGACCTTTAAAAATTATATACTTGATCTGCCTCAAGGTTTAAGATTTTATTGTTACCATGCCATCTATTTTACTTTAATTTTAGAATCTTATTTAAACCTTATAGGAACTAAATGCTCCTTCAAACAACAGCTCATAGCTTGTATAATTATACCCATCCAAGAATTTACATTTTGTTTGTTTCTCAGTACACTCAATGCTTAATAATAATAAATAGAAGCCCCCTTGAACAACAGCTTCCTCACAATAGATGAATATAATACTATGAGTTTAACTTTAGTTGATCATTTGCAGTAACATATAAATCATATTAACATTGCCAACAGTATATTCTTAGTAAAAAACATTACTATAAAGTAGTTTCTTGCTTCTCCTATTTATGGGACGTAAAACACCTTACCTAAAGCAACACATTTTGTGAACTGATCCACAGCAGCTTTAGACATGCAATAGGCCAGCAAACCTGTAAACTAATAAAACATAGATCGATTAAACAGCATGATTTTTGCATAAATTAATAAATAAAAAGACCGATACACTAATTATGAATGTCACGGAAATTGTAATTAGTATTAAGTGACTGCAATGTCAGATGTCCATCACATACCTAGGATGTTGGATCCCGTCACTTGAGGCTCATATGTGGTTTAAAGGCCTGATTTGTAGCTGAGCAGTGCACTTGTTAAAGGAAAGAACCAGATAAATAAAGTCAAAAATTCAGACCGGCAATTGATCCACTCTGCAAGGACCATTTTAAAAATCCAACCTAGCCTATATAATACACACATCCACCTGTGGCCTGCATAATCCATCTTTGCATTTTACAGGCAACAAACATGGCTGCCAGTTGGCCATATTGGCAGTAATCTGGTTCAAAATTACAAGTGACTTGCATTTTACCCTGCATTAAATATGAAGCTGATTAGACAAAAACTGACAGAAGCTGTTACTAAAATTACACCTGAACTGCACTTTGATACCCTGTATCGAATATGAAGTTGACTGGATAGAGCCTGTAACAGTTATTGCGAGACAAACAGTGTTACACAAAAAACGTCGAAGATTCGGATTGGCATTTGACCCACTTCTCAAGGTCATTTTAAAATGTCACCTAGCCTATTACACCCACCAAGCTATGACTTTCGTAAATCCACCCTCAAATTGTCTAGTCAATGCTTTGCCTTTATGGTATGCGGCACATTGTGAAGTGCCCTCTCGGGAACAAGCATGGCCATCAATTGTCCATCTGAGAAGTGATCAAGGTCATTCTAAATGTCACCTACTGTTGATCTCATAATGTATAAATAATCGAAATTTCGCAATAACTTTGGGAAAAACATAATTACTTTAAGGCACCTAAATAAAAGTGAAAACGGCAACACCACCTAATGTAGAACGTGGTATTTTGAATTTTTCAAATGCTGATTTTTTTATGAAAAATGTTTTAAAAACTTGGATGTAAAATCAACATAGAAAACAATATCTCACCAGATGTCGCTGCACTCGCTTTACATGGGAAATCAGCACTAAAGGAAAACGGTGGTAATTTGCATATCAATTGAGAAGTACACCATCCGTGTAAAAAATCTTTTGTCTAGCACTTGCATAACTTGAACTTTACTAAGGTACACTCCCAAAAAGTAACGAGAAGCATGCCTCTTAAAAGCAAACTATGCGATTATACCAAACAAGTTATAAATAATATTTTGAAAATTCATGAGGAAAAAAATAGTCACAAACATATTTACACTTTGTAAACATTATGGAAAAGAAACTCCCATGTGGAATGTTTTGGCAACATTTTACATGTCACATAGAAAAACTGTGATAATCATCACACAGTGATTCTGCATATTTCGTATGTTTTGGCATTGTCC
>JAOXYB010038429.1:0-13408 GCA_028565635.1 Phoronis ovalis | reverse complement strand
AGTTTCCGAGAATTCGTACACCCATATTTTCGGAGAATTTTGTATTTCCCAAATTTCGTACACCCCCAAAATTAAAAATAATAATTATTTATTTTTGTACGAATTTGAGAAGAATTACCGTACTTTATTTTTTCAATACTAAAAAAAAAGATTTTTATAATAATGCTAAACAATGTACTAAAATTATTTGTATTTTTGTTTAGAATATTTAATATGAAGAAATAATGAAACAAGTGATATTGTAATTGTGAAAATGTTTGTGTTCAAAGTTATTTTATAATTTGATGACCTAAATAAAAACAAAGGAATTTTATTTTTTCTACACAATACGGCGCAAAAAAATTATCACAATATTCCTACCTACCGTGTTAACAGTTTCACGTGACTGATATGTAAAATCTAGTTGTACACCTGTTGGTCCTTTGGCTAGAGCAATAGGCAGCAAATGATCTGGTGGGATCACATGGCCTGCAATTCACTTTATGAATTTATAACATGACATGCAATGAAATTCAGTGGCAGAAAGATGGATGTATCTAATGGTATAAGAATGACTAGTCTACCATAAATATTTGCAATGGTCCCAACCAATTATCTCTGCCTGACTGTGTTATGAATGTATAGAATGTGTTAGAACTCATCTTTACTCAAATCTGAAGTACATTTACATTTACAAATTTGATAGCTTGTATTTCTTAAAGTATTTGTTAATATACATATTTGTTTAATGAAGCTTTAAGCAAATTCAGCCAAAAATGTGTTTTGAATGGTTACAAATCTTGAGAAAGTCGCTCTTCGTGAAAGGCGAGGGAACGAACAACTAGCTTTACCCGCACACCACAAAGTTTTTCAACCATTGTCTTAAAGACTGATTTGAATAGTTTATTAGTAAAACATAAATCGTGTTATTTATAATGTTGAATTTCACATGTTTTCCAAAATGTATATTTGTAAACGATGTATTCTGACAAGTTTTACACGAAATGAAACGTTGATTATTAAAGTGACCATGCATCTGCTGAGATAATAGTTTGGGACCATTGATTTGAGTTGGATTAAAAATCAAGTAAAGTCTACCTCCAACACACACAAAAAAAGTAATATCCAGCAAACTTCAGAAAATCTAATTGCAATTTACAAACCACTAGGAGAGAAACTGGTTAAAGCACAATTCAATTCATGATTGCAATTAATATTCCTTGCAAAATTACTGACTAGACAATCTGCTAATTCTGGTAAATTTTGCAAAACAGATTCAATAGCTATGTCAGTTAAGATGTTAATGATACATCAGACACTGTATGGTTGATATTTACCACAAGAGTATTCCAAAATTCGCTCTTGTTTCATTCCTGATGCAATGAACAGCTGATCTTTGAATTCAGATACCTGAAACAGAGCAAAAAAAAGAGTTTGATACATACTTTTTACAGACAATTTTTAATATATTTTTAAGAGAAAAGGCATCTGTTATATATTTTGTAGAAATTTATTTTAGCCAATACACCATAACACAACGAGGGGTGTCCGCTTTTAGTTGTACAGGGGATGAGGAAGACACTTTTTAGATGATCCCAGCACCTGTGATATATTTGATATCATATGTACATGGATCGACTAGAAACCCACCAACCAATTTGTTTTATTGAAGTGCATTTTCCCCCGTCCTGTGCGACTAAAAGCGGAACAGTCCTAATCATGCAGTCATTTCTGTATACTCACTGGCTGCATTGTTCCTCCTGCTACAATCACTGCCCTCGCTTCTGTAACAATGTCCACAAAATGAACAGCAGGGTTCAGAAGCAAGAACTTTATACTACTTTGACTTAACAAATCTAAAATTAACAACATATTTGATGAGCGTATGGGGTCATTACAGTGTAGCAACTATTACATAAAGAATAAATGTACTGACTTAGAATATTTTTACTTAACCTAAAAGAGACTTGACAGGAGATTAGACTAGTTTAGGAAATTTAAGGACTGGAAGTGTACCCCAGGTTATTTACCGTTTGGCAACTCGTTTGTGTTAGAATTAACCATCTACATACCCTTGTGTTAACTTTATTGTTTCATAATCTTTTAAGTGTTAATATTAAGTTTTCACAGAAGTCACAGTAGAATAAAACTAATTACAACTATTGGCAACAACAGTTTGTTTACAAACAACCGTAACTTACCTAGTTTGTTTATAACAATCCTTCCATCTTTATCCGCATTTGTAAGAGCTTCAAGAAAACTTTCAATAAGCATAAGAGGTGAATTCATAAAATTATTATTGTCTTCACTTCTGTCTTGAGCAACTATCTTATCCTCAGTTAAATCCATAGATTTTGTTGTCATTTGTTTCAAAAATTTGCTAACTGATGACCTAGATGTTTCTGCCTGCTTTTCTTCTATTTTCACTTCAATGCCAGGCTTGTATTTTTCGCAGAAGCCTTGAAGCTAAAATGGAGATGATGAATTAAAGAATTAGGAGCACATATTACGTTAAGTAAACAACATCTTAGTCCTAGAATACAGGCTGATGCAGTATATAGTATACAGGCTGACACAAAATAAACAGGACACCACACATTATTTATGAAATTATGACTTGTTATGTATGATAAAAAAATTATTTTATTTATCTAATTGTTCATTTTCTACTCTTAGCTAGTTAAAATACTTGCTTGCAGTTTTACCAGGTGTTGTTAGAAAACTGTTTAAAATAGTACAGCAAAAATTAATAATGAACAAAACCTTGCCCATTTGGGATATTTTTAGATCACCTACTGCTAATTTATTATTACAACACAACTTTTTTACATTTTAAAAACCAAGCTATGTTGTTAGATTTATTTCATTACCAAGCTTGCTCTCTTTAGCAAACCTGTATGTTGTTACATATTTTTAACTGAACCACGCCTTATTTCAATCTCTAAGCAGAATTTTGGACCAAAATATGGTTCTGCGTCTATGTTGGGTACCAGAAATAAAATAAAAATCAAAGCAGTTTTTGTTTTTGAGTAAAGAATTAAATTCATTTTTTGAAAAGTATAAGCTTTTTTACTGCTGAAATAGAACTGAAGAAGTGTTCTGTTAATTTGTGTCACCCTGTACTTTGCTTGAAGATGCTCTGAATGTTTTCATTCGATATTTGGTTTAAAACCTCTTAAAAATTACCTGGTACACAATTTAAACAGAAACTTGCAGAATAGAAAAATTGCTGTGGGATTCCACAGCTGCAATTGATAACAAAGCAATAAAATCTTGGAAAATTAGCATAATATTTGTTTCTTACTTTTCTAGAAATTTGACTTTTTTCACAATACTTCATTATCTTGAAAAAGTTCAAATTATCCAGTTCAGCATCAAAAAGGAAATCATTGATAGTACATAGAACACTTCCAGGTTTTTCAATATGCTGCTTATCCGCTGTCTGGCCAGGTTTACCACCAAGACAACGAAGAAAAGTGCCGAGTATAAATAAGATCTGCTTGATGTACATTAGGTTTTTTGCTTTTAATCTGTTACGAAATTTTTCTTCGTACTGGCTTAGTTGACTGTGAGCTCTGGTTATCTGAAAAACAATAACAAGGTACCAAAAAATGATCTCCAGTTCAAAATATCACGTGCATATTAAACCTACACAGACACATTAAAAACCAAAAACTTTCTTTAGGAGATTTTGCATGTAGAGGTCAAGGTTTAAGATCAAATGCTGAGGAGAATATAAATCTATCCAAATTACAGAAAATATGGAGAAAATGCATATTAAGACATTTAATATATTATGATGAGTGGTAATTAATTGGCTTGTGTCACAGCATTTATATTGCACTACATAATTATAAGTAGAACACTTGATTATGTCAAAATGCATAAATTATAATTGTTAAATGCAGTCCTGTTGTCAGTTATATAATGAAGGAGGTACAAGATAGTTCCAAGGTAACATTTGAGTGATAGTTCTCTCAGCAATTCATGTAACATTAGCTATTGTGATGCAGATACAATGTTTTCAGATTTTGTGATGAATCAGAGCTTAACACCTGCTGAAAATAAGTAGTAGCCCTGTGGGCCAGCTGTGTTCCAAATCAAGTGGCCCCATTTAATTTCTGGGTGCCCAGAATTTTTTGTGCGAGTGCCCAAAGCACTTTTCAAAGCAACAGTTTGCTTGTAAAAATTGACAAGTAAAAAAAAAAACACTCCAATCCTTTTTTAGAAAAGATACGCAATTTCCGGTGGCTATTTGCTTGCCAAACGACCCAGGAGGTGGGTGCCACTAGGTGGCCCATCAGGCCAACAGCCGCTGCAGTTCATGTGGCCCGAACAACATTTTAGTGGTCAAGCCCTGGATGAATACGTAATTGTTTACGATATTCTGAAATGTTACACTGGTACCTGACTGCCATTGATTTCCACGCTATGGACATTGTTTATTGTCTCCAATAGATTGTGTGCCTCATCTATGACCACAATGTTACCAGCAAGTTTAATACCACAGGATTCACGGGTTGACTTGTGTAGTAAGGTGTTGTATGGAAGGGCAACTAACTGAAAATATATTCTTTATGTAAGACAACTGTAACCGAGGTTAATGTGCATGGAAGCTTGTGCTGTAATTGACATTATTCATATTCAGAAACTTGCAAAAACGAATTTGAATGTAAAAAAATGACATTTTGCTTAAATGTTTTTAGACAGTTCTGAAAATTTATTACACACATTTTACATAAAATGTGAAAGATATGACCCTATGTTAAAAGCCAAAGACAGGATTACCTGTGCAGCTGGTATAGCATATCTGGTACCATAATAAGGACACGCTTTCGTGCGTCGTCCCATCGTAACCAGCTCTTCAATGTCTTTCACTTCCACCTAGAAAATCCCGTTTTTTTTTAATGTAGACCCGTAAAAGAGATTCAAGCGGAAGAGTAACTACAATCCGAAGTTAGCGCCAGTACTACTTTTATTAGCATCTATATGCTGCAGTAAATGAATAATTAGACAGAATTTGTACAGAAAAACATATCAGTTCAACACAATAAATTATTTACATGCACCAGGAGACATGGCAAAAAAAAAAAATTTAATCCCACAATTCACCACTGCTATGAATGAACCACAGTGGCACCTGGTACACAGAAGCAGCCTGTTTCAAATATGATAGTCATTAACATATTTAAAACTTTTGTCTTGTCTTTTTAAAAAATGCATTATTCCAGTGAAAAATTAAATAATAACAAACATACTAAAGCTTTGTCCCTAAAATCCAGCATTGCATCTTGTTTATAATACGGACAATTGCCGGTAGTTTTTTTTCTCTTCTTTACGCCATCACTTTTAGAAGCTAGAGAATAAAAAATTAATGTACTGAATTGTAGTTTATGTGAACATAAACGTAAATTTAGCGCTCAAATTATGTCAGAAGTCAGCTGCAATATGTTGCCGAAATTATTTTTTGTGACTGTGTAAAGGCAGACATCAACAAATTGTCTTTCACTTACAATGAGCCTGCAGTTCGATTCGCCGGAAAGATTGAAACAAGAATTTGGTCAACAAATATTTTCTTCAACCCAACTTTAACCGACTAAATTTTATAAGCGTAAGGGATCATCTCAAAAGTCATCGCAATGACTGCAAACGTATAGTGTTTCGAATAGGAATTACCCCCCACCCCCCCTTGGTCAAACGTGGGGCGGTTAGTGAGATTTGGGTCATTGCGATACCTTTTGAGATGATCCCTAAGACGGCATAAAGATAAATGTGTGTGAGTTTGTGTTTTGTGTGTGTGTGTTTGTGTACGGGAGACATGCAAATATCATATAAATTTACCTGTTTTATTTTTCTGCATTTCCAAACACTTATCATTCATCAAACTCAATGTTTTCAATTTTTTAACAGCTTGATTAATGCACAGATTCTGAAAATTAAAGGCATTTATGATTACATAATGAGTAAAGCATATTGTACTAGGTAATGTACATTTGTATGCCAGAGAGAAGGAAATTATGAGAAGTGTATAAGTAAACTGCCAGCTACCTGCATTAATATACTAGCTTAAAAATTGGTTTTGCGGCATATATTTTTCACATTTTATTAAAAATCAAATTTCACTATTAGTGGAAAAGAATCGACAACTCAATAACCACATTTAGAAATTTGTTTTAACCAAATTTATCATTGTCACTAGTTCCCTTACAACACTGATCTTTCAACACTACTTAAAAGGTATATTGGATTAATGTGATTTATTCCTAATGTTACCTGTCACAGACTTACTTTAGCCTCAACACTGACTTTATTTACCTGTCTTGATCCTAAAGTTATGCAAGTAGTATCCTCACCAAAAGGACTTTTCTGCACTTCTCTTACAAACTGGGCCAACTGAGAATGAGTACGACTACAGAAATAAACCTGAAACAAAACCAATTAGTAGCTACACACTCTGCGCTGCAACAAAGGCATTTCTACTGTTCGCAACGAGATGTGACTCTGTGATGTTGTAATTTGTTACGCCATAAATAGTAAGTCAAGGGCATAGTACCTCATACCATGGAGTCGCACTTCATTGCAAACAGTAGTAATAATTGAAACCGAAAATATTTTGAATTCTATATGTGTGTACTAGCATTTGGTACGGGGGATTCTAAAATACATCTTATCTGAAAGAAATCCAAAGTTACTGTAGCAGCTATACATACGCTCTGTGCTACAACAGAGAAGTTACGAGTTGAAACTGGAAGTATTTAGTATTTTATATGTGTACTAGCATTTGGTATGGGAGATTCGGAGAGAAAACCAAAGATGTAGCTCCATGCTTTGCACTACAACATAGGCACTAAGAATTTAAACTGGAACTTTGTAGTTATTTTATATGTGCATTAGCATTTGATGTGGGATTCAAAAAAAGTATACCTTGGTGATGTGTTCTTCCTCAGAATCACTATCATCTCTGTCACTACTGTCATTCTGTTGTTCATCATCAGTTGTATATTCTTGTAGAATAATGTCATTGTCTTGAGAGAGTAAGTCATCGTCGGATTCAGTTTCTTGAATCTCCGTCTCAAATGCCTTAAAAAAAAAGCATTCATATAAATGGGTACCTTATTTGATTAACTGTACGTGTTTAGGGTAATCTCGAACTTCGAATAAGTTTCCCATAATACTGATTCCCAGGCTTATTCCAAAAAAAAATTCTCAATGCATTTAGGGTATCTAAAATGTCTTCCAATCAGTAAAAACGGGTCAAAATTTAAAAGTGGGAAAATGTATTTAGGGGCTTTTACAAAAACCCATTCAAAAATGGATGGCAGTAATATATTTGAGTCGGACCCCGGGCATGACTTACGATCGTTAAGATCACACTTGTTTCGGAAACCATCAAATTTTATATCCCCCTTTACTCTTCTCAACTAATCCTTAATATTAATTATAAACAATTTAAAATAACACTTAGATCTAGTACCTCCTGTAATTCTTTTGGTGCACCTTTAAACAACTCATTAAATTCACTTTCAAGTTCTTTGTGTTTTCGTTTCTTTGTTGCCGGTCGCACATTGTTTTTCAACTCCATCAACTTGTTTTCCCGTTTCAGTCTTTTATCAAGATGCTCCCTGATATCCTTTGTACTTTCGTCAAGTTTCTTTTTCTCCTCAAAGGCTGTGATCCAATCCATGTCATTATTTGAAACAGAAAATTTCACTGCCTTTTCATACTAAAAAGAAAAACTATTTTATCTCAAATTTTGAAGTAGCAGTTTTGAGATTTTCAGAGGAATGGATAGTTTAATTTTTGAAGAAATAAGGACAACAAGGGATTTACATTGACAACATTCCACATGTCCAGGTTATACTACTGTAATTTAGACATGACTAAATTACAGACTGAAAATATATTTTGATGAATGTTTACATCTGATTATTGACCAAAATATACATAACATAAATTCTTTTGACAAATTTTGAATAATTAACTTTAATTTTGTTTCCTCCTGGGCCATTTTCCCTGTCTTTTTCTAATTCTTGCCTTTTTGTAATAAAAAAATGCCAAATGCCACCTCTCGAAGCCAATACTCAACTTCAGGATATCTCAAACTACTGTTACAGGTGTGACTTCCATCTCAATACACTATTAACAACTTTTTTACATAGTACATCCCACTTCCACATGTCAGCGTGAAATTGTATGCTATTATTACATTTTAGTGGGAAAAACGTTGAATCTTTGTTATCAGCATTAGTGATATATAAAGCCTAACAGGATTCATAATTTCGTAATTTTTGATTGTGTCATTTTTTAGCAAAGTTCTTGGTTCGAAAATCACTTATAATTCTCTTGTGTCGACAATAAGCATTTGAAATCACTCCACATGGACGAGTACAATTGGATCACACTGGTGAAAATTATGATTACCTGTGAACTCATCCTTTTAGGTGTTTATGATAAGCATAAATATCGAATTGGAATCTTGCTCACATTCATTGTGTGACGTAATGTTGCACGACAATGAGGATACTTTGTTTTCTTACTTATTGCTGATATCCATAGAGGTCAAACTATGAGCTAAATTGGCTATAAGGAACTTATAATGGGATTTGCAAAACAGGAGCTGTTCCAAATAAACAGGACATTCAAATATTCTGAAATCTGTTAGACACTATCACTCAAGTTGATAAAAAATAATTCATATTTTTTTCTGCTAAAACTTTAAAAATAACAAAACTTTCAGGGTGGGATACAGTTTACATATTTCCAATGTAAATAGTGAATTTTACTCATCTGGTAAATTATTATGGCTTTCAAACACAGGCTGGAAGCCATATAGTTGTTGCATCGATTTTTCAATTCACACAACCCTTTGCACGGTACCAATAATGCTTTTTGGATAATTCATACCGGACCGGACCGCGCAAAGGATTGTGCAATATTATGCTTTGCATAGATTCAGGCTATCCAGTATAAATAAAGTGAATAAATAAATGAAAGTATCAATGAAAAGGCAGTCATGCTTGGGTAAATATGGCCAATTTTTACTTCTATGTTTTACCCTTAGGCTAAATAAACCTTGAGATCTTTTGATGATATAAAAGATAACTTGGATGTTTCATCTTTCGTGAAGACTATACAACCTATAACAAGTAAGCCACAGTAATTGATTATAGAAGTACGGAAATAGTATCATGTGAAGTTTTATATTTTTACCAAATGTCAAATATTTAATTGATGTTGTATATAACAAATAACTCAGCTATTAATATATTGTGAGAACTAAAGATGTCTCCAGTTTAACAGTAAAGTGCATGAATTGTGGTACAAGACATGTGGTACCATACGACATTATTTTAATATAAAAAAAAAAGAAGTTTGCCTATGTGAATTCTCCCTAAAACACCCAAAACCCATTAGATTTGGCTGAGTGCTAAAAAAAACAATAAAAATAAATATGAATAAATTAAAATTAGAACTTGTTAAAATCAAATTCCACAACCAGATACCTGATAAAATTTGATGAATTGTGCCCAAATATTGCAAATGATTTAAAAGAAGATAATACAACACTACAAGCTAATGTACAAATATCTGGGTATCATGTGAGACAGGTCTTGTGATTTCAAGATCATATTACAAGACATTCTTACTGAATAAAACAAAATTAATATTTACTTAGCCGTGAATGTTATACTATAATGCATGTCTACATTTTTTTTGTATTTCAATGCATAATAAATCCTTTATCAGATATTTTATAAGTGCAAAGTGAAGACATGATTTTACGAGATTGTACTGTAAGCCATTTTGTTCGTCAGTACAAGGTGATCCGGCGCCGGAAAGACAAAGCTACAATTTTGCATGTGAGTCAAGCATAGTAAGAGTATACATGTTAAAAAACAAATATTCCTATTGACAGTCACAATACTACATTGTATAAAATACTTTTCAGTTACCATTTGTGTTCAGAAATGTTTGCTTTATAATTGACTGCATACATGTACATGTATGGATGTGTTTCCACTTCACAAATAATGAGCAGTGAGCTGCTTACTCCAGGATTCTTTTAAATTGTGGGCTACGTTTGTTCCGTCTGACTGTGTCCCTATCACTTATTTCCCTATAAAACTTTTGTAAAAAATATCTATACATTTTGACTTTACTTTAGTGAGAAAAAATTTGTCACAAGAAATTTACACAGACTATGGCCGCCATTTTTAATTACTAAATTCCAAGCATATGTGTTGAACATCATTTAAACTGAAAATAAAATATTGATGAATGGGGATGTTATCAAATTAGATTAACCATAAATTTCAAGGAAACTGCTATATTTAGTAAAATTTTAATTTTGAATTTTGTTGAATATTTTTGAAGTATTATATTCAATAAGGTCATTAGTGCATGCAAAAATTCCTTCTGAAGTGGTAATCTGTGACAGATTATTTGTCCTATATTATGTAATATTACATGTACTTAATATGTATTTACAGACAAGCCCCAGGCAAGCTGCAGTTAATCTCAATAGCTAGTTTGTGAAATCATCTATTGTGCCTCAGCTCTGTTATAAGCAAGATCAAAACAAACCAGTTGAATACAAGGTAAAAAATATGAAATAGAAAGCAATAAAATAGATAAATAAATGTTAAATTAACTGTTTTTTTCAATACAAATATTTTTTCAAGCAAATAAAACTGAACATTTAATGTTTAATCATTTATTTGCAATGTACACATAACATGAGTTGAACTTGGAAAAGTGGTTATGTCTAAACAACAAAATATATTTCACAATAATTCCAACTGTAGTCAATTGTGTAAGGGGAACGTTGTAAAAGACAAAGATCAGACTTTAACAGAAAAGTATTGTTTTAAGAGTATTATAATAATTTTTAGCAATTAACTCTTTAAAGTATGGTTGTCACATTTTCAGGTTTAACAATGGGTGCATCTTATTCAGTTCCCTGTTTAAATGCAGATGTGCTGAGGAACCTCAATTTTTTTTATAATAAACAAAATGATGTTTGCCCAAAAGAGAAACTCAAAAAACATCTGAATATACGTTTAATGGTTTCCATAGCAGAATATAAGGAAGATTTTCTTCAAATAGATCAAAGGAATCCAGATGCTTTTAGAGCAGGGCTGAATGAAAATATGGTTGTCATAATGGGTGCACCTATGGAACCTCCCTATTTAAATAAAGCTGTGCTGAGAAACCTTGAAGAATTTTATAATGAACAAAATGATGTTCGCCCACATGAGGAACACAAAAAAAATCTGAATAAATGTTTAATGGATTCCATAGAAAAATATAAGAACAATTATCTTCAATGTGACCGAATGGTTAATATATCTCCAGACGCTTTTACAGCACAGCTGAATGAAATCATGACAGACCAAAACAGCAGAGTGTGCATTGGATACTGCAACATACTGTCTACTGACCTGTGGACAACTACTCCAAAAACTAATAATTGGAAAACATGGCAACGTACATTCCCAAAAAAGGTCCCTGTTAAAACAATGACATATTATGCCCATCTGAAATACGACCCACCAATAACAGAGCTTTCCCTCATCGCTTTTATGTTGAACAATCATCCGAATAAGATCATAAACTCAGGTAATCATCCAGTAAACAACAGAAGGGGCATAGTATATGCACTTGTGTACAAGCCACAGAGTGTACAATTAATATAGCAACAGAACCTGAAGATTGGGTATTAAGAAACTGGAACCCTATATTCCCAGATGAGGCAGAACCATGTCCACCTGTTAAAACAATGACATATTATGCCCACCTGAACCCGGAAGATGACCCACCATGAAAAGGCAGTCATGAGCATTCCCTCATCGCTTTTATGTTGAATGACCATCCGAATAAGATCCTAAATGCAGGTAATCGTGGAGTAAACAACAGAGTGGGCATAGTACATGTATATGTACTTGTGTACAAGCCACAAGACAATCCATAAAATCATCATCTTTTATGTTGAACAAACATCCGAATAAGATCATAAACTCAGGTAATCATCCAGTAAACAACAGAAGGGGCATAGTATATGCACTTGTGTACAAGCCACAGAGTGTACAATTAATATAGCAACAGAACCTGAAGATTGGGTATTAAGAAACTGGAACCCTATATTCCCAGATGAGGCAGAACCATGTCCACCTGTTAAAACAATGACATATTATGCCCACCTGAACCCGGAAGATGACCCACCATGAAAAGGCAGTCATGAGCATTCCCTCATCGCTTTTATGTTGAATGACCATCCGAATAAGATCCTAAATGCAGGTAATCGTGGAGTAAACAACAGAGTGGGCATAGTACATGTATATGTACTTGTGTACAAGCCACAAGACAATCCATAAAATCATCATCTGCAGTTAAAATCAGAATGTTAGACCAATGAGATATAACAAAACTGTATTATGTTTACTTTAAGTTAAATTTTATTAAAATACCCAATTTTTTGGAATAAATTGTAAAGCATTTTGGACAGGAAATAATAAAGAACAGTTTGTAGTTATAGAAAACCTGTCACTTTGTTAGTTTTTATTACATATAATTCCCCAGTCAACTAGGAATAATTAAAAACTATTCGGTAAATACTAGTATTTGATAGAGAAATCCGACATGATTGATGTTAATGCCAGTAGAGAATAGAAACATGGCAAACCAAATCAATAACCCAAAGACGTAGAAAATAAGACAGTTAAACATTAAAAGGACCGTCAGTATAATCACTAGAAAGATGTAGTATAGTTTTCACATTATTGCCAAAATTCTGTATCAAAGGTTGCAACCTTATGGCTACTAACTTTGGAAGATTAACAAGTAGCTGAAGAACCTGCCTTGGCAATGTCAGATGGCAACCATATCATTAGGATCGCATCACATCACATCGCGGCTCATAGATATGTTGAAATTACCTTAAGTGTTCACATGTAAAGATAGCAACGGAAACAATAAATGTCACAGATTCAGATCAGCAATTTGAGCCATTTTTCAAGTTCATTTAAAAAATTACATGTAACCTAATACACTCATCCACCTATGACCTTCAGGTTGCCCAGTCAACACTTCATCTTTCTGGAAAGTGGCGCAGCCTGAAGTGCGCGCTTAGGAACAAACATGGTTACCAGTAGTCCATATTGGAAGTAATCTGGATCAAAACTAGACATTCGGTGAGTTGTAAACAACTCCGAGAGTGTACCCCCAGCAAAGAATGCTGCCAGTTGGAGAGACTGGCCCTAGTGAAGTTTACAGCTGGTGAGAAGTAGATGCTTATTAAGCAATTATTATAAAATTCTTCTAATATTGCTGTATAATTTAAATGCACATCCAGGTCTGCTCATACTGTGTAACAGTATACAGCCAGAGCTTAATGTAAACAGATATTACAAAGATAATATGCAGTCTGAGC
>JAOXYB010038418.1:0-13408 GCA_028565635.1 Phoronis ovalis | reverse complement strand
AAAATTTGGATTGGGTTTGCTACCGCAAGCTAAAATTTTGGATTGGGTTCCGCGGCACATCCCCGTATTAAAAAAAACACGAGTACCCCCGGGGTCAGAAGACTATCATGTTCTTATGTAAGTTATGGATACATGCATGCTATGACTTGAGTTGTGCATGTATTGTTGATATGTATGAGGATGTTAAACCTGTCAATATTATTAATATAATAATTTATACTTCTCAAATTTTGAGTTATGACATGCAGCATATATTAAATAACATATCTTAAGTACCAAGCACTCCAGACTGCAGTCTGGATAAATTCAGGCGTTGGTCTTCCTTTAATGTCAAGTTCTGTGAGGTAAGGAAAACAAATGCCTGGAATTATACGCACTTCAGACATTGCTAAACAACAACTGCAAGTCTCTGAGATGCTGGTATTACTCTGTATTACTTTTTGACATCAATTTTATTTTCGTAACGAAAGACAAATCAATCTTGCATGGAGGAAACCTTTCCGTTACAATAACTTAGTATAAAATAATTCTATTGAAGAAACATGTTTTTTTATATTCCCGAATACATGTCATGTGGGCAATAAATTTAATGTTTATTTATAGGGCTTAACTAGAATATCAAGTGAGAAGCAATTTACTGCAAATACAAAGCAGATATTTTTTTCATAGTAGCTAGGTGAGACATTTTGTCCTCTACCAACTTCACACAAAATAGGATGCCAGTTCTTAGTATAACAAAACTACAAGTTAGTATGCATTAGACATGCTTTATGTCAACTGAAATATATAACATTTGACTAATGAAGTATTTGTCAGCCTTATGTATCTAGTTGTGTAATTTACATCTTCAAAAGTCAACATCCTTCATATGGATACAACCAATTTAATAGTTTATAGGGAAGATAATATGGGAAACAAACTGAACTGCCAAAGGAAAGTTAACTAACAGTAATTGGCACAGTATTAATTTAGGAATATAATTATTGGATACATAGTAAAGTACAAGAAAGTACAGCTATAGCATAATATGATGTAACAAACTAAACATCAGGATTGACACTGCGCAGATATTTGTTATGGCTATGGAATGACGAGGCGTTTTGACAGAATATATATTATAGATTCTATGAATATTTTACAGTGCATTATAGCAACCATGACATAATGTAATCATGATTTGACAAACTGTGTATAAATTAATTCTGAAAACATAATGTAGAATTAATTTATTCAATAAATGATGGAAATACTTCACAACTCGATACAACCACTGATGGCTTCACAGAATATATTTCACAACATAAATACAAGCATTGATCTAGATTGATGGCTTCACGGCATAAGATCCAATAAACAAGATATGATTTCGAAGATAGATAGCTAATATACCACAATTTTAATGGTTTGTTTAATACAGTCATGTTTAAATTATGTACTATGTGATGTGAACATCACATTATTTTTAAATTAAAATTTTACTCCAGAGGAACGCACTGCCATTCAAAGTAGCTACATTTACCCCATAAGCCCCGTTTTTTCTACTGAGTTTACAATGTGGTATTTCATTATATTATGTACCATGGGATGTTTTTTAAACATATTATTTTTATCATGGGCGGGTATATATTTTAAATCAATAGTTTTAACAAGGATTCGGTTTACCATTGTTTTACTTTTTATCATGAGATGCACATATTTGTAGAATTCCTTTTTTTGATAAATTAGTTTTCAACATAAGGTGTATTTTTGGAAAGCACTTTTGACCTTGAGCCTTTCAACCCAACTGTTCTGACAAGTGCCAGCTCTCCTTGCATTTTACCTGTATACTAATTTCATGTCAATACAATTAAGTAAATTTTAAAAACAAATGTAACCTGAAGACTGTAGCTGTTCCCCCTATTTTGTGCATGATATAAATATCTGAGGATTGGATAATTTCTTTATTTTCAGTGTTTGGGGATTGGTTTTAAAATAATTCCTAATCCATCTCATAAAAAAATTATTACATGACTTACAGTTTACAGTGCTAAAAACATGTACAGTGGACAGGGGGGGAGGGATGGTCATTTGTAACTCCTACACTGGCATCTCTTTAAAATTACCAGTGACAGAAATGACCTTTAAACAATGTCAGAACTTCAGACTGAGGTAAAATACTAAATAGTCATCGACAATTGTTATTCTGTCTATTTACAAGGAACAAAATGTATTGATTATACGATGAAGAACATGAAGAAGCAAGTCAATAATTTACAGATTTCCATGTCAACTTCCCCAATAAATTCCAATACGTAAATTATTCAAAATTGTTAATTTAATGTTCATAAACTAAAATTATTTCGTAAAATACCTACCAAAAAGTACCGTGGAGTCGGTTGATCAAGGAGGATATAATAAACTGAAAGTGATCTAATTCCGATCAAAGAGCCGGGAAGTTCAATGGATTATCTAATAGTAATAATTGCAGCGCTAACAATCTTCTAGGCCTGTCCTTCTTTAGGAGTCTATCGACCAAAATTAAATCTAGACATAACTTCAATGATACACAAACTTAATCACATTAAGCGCTTCCCGCTGGGGGAGCCGCGGGGTGCCGCATTCCAATAGGCAACACTAGTGTCTTTGGGCAAACAGCGGCAGAAACTTTACATCTAAAATCCAATTTGAAATTACGTAATTATGTAAAACATATGACAAAATAATAAACATGCACTGTACAGGATGTTAGTATAATATGCTTGTTTTTACCTCTGTAACTTTCTGTACACACACTCGCACACTTCTTTCCAAAAAATAATTAAAAATTTCGCGATCTTCGCAGTAACTTCCAGATTTTCGCCATGTTATATGGTTCAGTGACGTCACGCCCACGAGGATATTACTTAATTTGAGTACCAGGTGGCGACACATTGCAGTGCTCATGAAATATAAACCCTGACTAGCGTGTCGTGATCTGAGACTAGTATGTCTAAATGTGAAGTCCTAGTTTTTTTAATTATCATCTTTAATTAGCCTGATAATCTTAGAGGTTTGTGATTGTATTTGCCTTGCCTGTCTGATAGGCCTGACCTATAGGATATATAAAACCTGACCCAGTTAGAAGGCCCCTAGCCGTAGAAGCTGTGAGGACTAATAAACTCCCCAGGATCATGAGGTTAATGTCCCGGGGGGCTCACTTGAAAAAAAGTCGGATACGCATGCTAGTCCGAAAAAACCGGGAAAAGGGGTTCCTTTTTGACGTTCGACGGGGTTTCCGGGAACCCCGTTTAGGGGTCGATTTTGACGTAACTTGAGCACGGGAACTTGAGCCACATTTTATAGGAGTATGTTTTTGCTGGGACTAATATATATTAGTCCCAGGTTTTTGGCCGCGCAAATGTAACTTCCAGTTTAGGGGTTGGTTTTTCATTTGCACCTCCCGTTTAGGGGTTGCTTTTTTATCAGGTAAAGTTACAAAACATCGATACAAGGTCTACTCGTTTAGGGGTACCATTGTGAAAGTTTAATTTTTACTTCCCGTTTAGGGGTACATTTTTCAGAGAAAACCCCGTTTAGGGGTACCTTTTTGAGCAAAATTCTCCCGTTTAGGGGTGGTATTTTAATCCTCCAATTCCCATTTAGGGACTTATTTTGCACCCTACGGACGAGCATGGGTACCCGACTTTTTTCAAGTGAGCCCCCCCGGGGTTAAGATAACGTTAATGCATTGCTAATTGTCGGCAATTTTGCTGTTATTTCTTCATTAATTACAGAAACCTCATTAAAATAGTTGTTTTAGCAGTGAAAATAAAATATATAAAATTCAGTTGTGATCGGGAATTCATTGCTATGTGCAAATTTTATGTTCTGATTGAAAATCAAAATGTAAAAAATAAAATATAGGGAAAAATATACAAAGGGAACTGAATTATGGAGCCCCGCATGTGACATTGGGGAAATATTTATTTCTAAGAATTATCGCGTTTGGGCAAGCAATATTTTCGCATTCGAAGTCTTTATGTTCGCTCCCCCGGGGGCACATGGATCAAAGGGGGGATCCAGTTGTATGCGCGAATGAAAAATCTTTTGAAAAAGAATATATTTTTTTTAACCAGGCACGTATCGTGCGTTCCGTGTTAAGGGTGTATATTTGGCTAAATATTGGCAAAGCTAAGGTATTGTTTCTACAAAGAATAGAGATCTGCCAAAGGGCATGTTTTACACAATTCAGATGTATACGAATGCATAATAAAAAAGGCATGTTTTTCAGCAGATGCGAAAAACCAGGGCGGCTTCACCCCGGACTTCATCCGCACGGCAATATGTGAGTTTTACTGAGTGAGGTTTGCCAAAGGTCACTTTTCAAACGAGCAAGTCTTCCAGAGGGGTGCTTTAGCAGGCTAACTTGTTTAAAGGCTTTTTATAAAACGAAATTGTATCCACCCTTTACACAAATGGCCTAGCTCCGGGGTTGGCTCGCGATGGTTTTGCATTCCATCGCAATGCTTAAATTGTGTTCCCATGTCTCTCACGATCTTTTCAAGTTCTCAAGCGATATATTTTCCGGCATTCCCCTTTGAAAACTATAAATATAAAACGCGAAAAGATTGTAAAGGAATGCAAAAACTTTACGTACGGGATATGAATGTTGTGGGGTGGAGATCCAAGATCTATCAAGGAATACAAAAAGTATAACATATAATAAATGGAAATTATATATTGGTAAATTTATGTAATATAATCTCCATACTCTTGTATTAAAAGGTATTTTTTGTTTCACATGTGAACATAAAATAAATATATTGGTGATTATTTTGCACTTCATACTAACGGTATATACAGCCATTTATTTTTTTAAATTTTTTTTATAAATCCTTTTATAAAACTTTCGCCACAAGGATCGAAACTCATTTGCTGCACCAATACTTCACAAATTTAACTACCACCAGGTGTCGCTACTGTCAACAAATATGGCGAACGCCATGGTCCTGTAAATTTTGTGCCATAGATTTCGAAAAAATTAAGCGAAAAAACTATTTTTTTAGCACGATTGGTAATGTTTTATAAAAGGTAAGTTACTAAAGATCAATTTAAATCTAACCATGGTATTATAAGTGCACAACATTATCAAAACAGAAACACGGGTCGACGCCACCCGATTCATTGAACTTCAGCGAGTGTGGAGTGTTAGAAGTTAGATTCAGCTAGGATACATAGAACTCTACACACGCGACTTACCTTTTACAGAAACACTGTATACTTCTCTTAGCCATGCCTTTTAACGTTTGTTTAATGAACAATTAATTGTACTTAATCCTAGTTTAAAGTTCTGGATACATGATCGTAGGCGTTATATATTAAAGACATTGTCCTAAAATTTCATTTTTTTCGTACTATTATATTGTATTATAAAACCACGTTGAAAAACTTTCGACACTTTAACATTATTGGGACCATAACACCCAATGATATAACTCTGAATCATAATAATATGGGGAGGTTCTGCTGAAAAGGGTTCGTTTTGTGTCCTATGTCTATCTCTACTCAGTGTTTGTGATTTTGCAATTTTAGCATCTACTGTAAGTAATTTTACCCAGTTATGGTATCTCAACTGTCGGTTATTTTACCATAATTTGGTGTCTCTACTGTTAGCTTTTTTACCAAAGGACTACAGCACCAAATTTTATTTGCCTTTTATCTTTGCCCATTTCTTCAGTGTTTATTTATCTGGCCTTAACCAACAAAAATTTGATTTCTATACCGCTAAGATGCTTATCATATCATTTCTCAACAGATAAGATTATTGACTTTTGGTATTTCTACCAATGGCATTTTTGAGCTGGAATTAGATATTTCTACTAAAAGGGTTTAGGAAGTCCAGCTGAACCCTGTCTGAATGTATGAAAGTGATATTCCCAGGCCAGTCATAGATTGAAATTGTAGGGTCATTCATCCAGGACAATTATTGCATCTATGTTATTCCTGACTTAATGCTTGCAGATGCCGTGTTGGTATTATACAAAGAAACAGCTGCAGAGTAGTCCATCTATACGAGATGGTATAGACTTTGAGACAGAGAGTCGATATAAAAGAGAAGGAGCTAGATTTATAAATGAAGCTGGCCAAAAGCTAGGCTTGTATCCTTTTAAAAAGCTTAGAGTATATATGCAGTATATATATATATAGTTAATCAAGCAACCAATATTAATCTCTGGTAACTGGTATAAAATTAAAATTTAACATAAAGGATTTTTAGGTATGTACCTAAAATGGCTCATAACATTCTTAGAAAGAAAAAGAAATGGTACTTATCAATTTAAACGACAAACTTGTTATTTACCTTCACCGATTCTCCAGACATCATGATACTTGTGCCACAGGTGTGGTTTATTTTCACAGATTTTATATGTACCACTCATTCAGAGATTTCTACAGATATGTAAGTATACAAACTGCTACAAAGGCATGAAAAAGTAGTAATGTTTTTATCACAAGTTATAATTGTTGTATATTCGACCATACATATAGTTATGGAGTTGTGCAACTTCCTCGTACAAGTAGATCTAAATACTTGACAATTCATAGTGCTGAATATTGAAAGAATACAGTGGCATCCAATCCAAGAAACCATATATTGACTTCTCGAATTCTACTTGTTAAGAGATATGCTTTTGAATGTGTATCTGCTGTGGGTTGCAGACCGCAGACACAAAACTTATTCCTGACCCTGCGTCACGATTACTTACCTAAACAAGCGAAGAGACAAGCATCCCCTTCACAATAAAACTGTTGAATAAGGCCACCCTTAAAAAATTGTTGGTTTGTGGTTGCCGACCGACCCATGACGAAAGTGCCGACCCAAAAATGTTTTTGCCCTTTCTAGCAATTTTTTTTTTGTGCTTTAAAATCTTTCTCGATCAAAATCTAGATACATTCTCCTGGAATTTCACATTTGCTTTTCTCAACTGAAAAAAAAAATTCTACCTAGTTACCAACCCGTACCCACCCCTCTAGTGGTGGGTCGGCAACCACACAATAATATTTTAAGGGTGGTCTAACATTTTTGTCT
Organism: Phoronis ovalis; assembly: GCA_028565635.1. Classification (NCBI taxonomy): domain Eukaryota; kingdom Metazoa; phylum Phoronida; family Phoronidae; genus Phoronis; species Phoronis ovalis. The sequence goes on along the minus strand of JAOXYB010038418.1, from coordinate 6,360 downwards.
GTTAAACATAATAGTACAGGAACCCTGTAGCTTGTGTGCAGTTCCAATCCATTTTTGTTTATTACTGCTTAGGTAATGGCTACAACCTGTTTATTCCTGGCTGGTAAAGTTGAAGAAACACCAAAAAAATGTAAAGACATTATCAAGGCTGTTCGAAGTATACTACCAGATCAACAGTTTGCTTTCTTTGGTGAAGACCCAAAGGTTTGTCTCAATGTTAACTTGCTTATACAATCATCTGTAATGTAGAGGTATGTCTTCTCATCAGTCTGCAACTCAAACTCAAAGCTTATTATTTTTGTCCACTAATTTCTTTAATTGTTCAAGCTCTTGCTTTTGAGGAGGCATTTTGTTTGTACAGTCAAATTCCAATTGGCATGTAAAATTTGCTGTTTATGTGATCAATTTGCTAGTTGGCAGTCTATAAATGGTAATGGAAGTACTCGATAAATATAATATTTTTTATACAGCAATTTATAATAAATATATTAAAAGAAGGCTATGGATTTTAGAACTACTTTCTCTGTTTAAGAATCATGTAACTGGCTTACTGCTTGCAACATCTGCAACATTCTGAAAGTCTGGTTTCTAATAACACCATAGTTTAACCATGGGCAATAGGTCTAGCATATACTAAGAAAGTAAATAATGATTATATTTCAATTATTAGTACATAAAAGAATTCTACAGAAAATAGCGCCAGTTTCTAAACGGTACATCATGCGCTAAATTTTCCGATGATGTCCCAACCCTGTCCTATAGATCTCATGTCCTATAGTTACACCAGGAAATGAATTATGACGTAGTTGTTTGCTTTTACATAGATTGTGAGTGTTATAACAATGGAAAGATACTATTTTGATTGACAAAAAATTAGTAGATAGTATTTTGTTGCACATATGCTAAAATGGTTGATAATTTATGTGGAAATCCTGTAAGATGCAAATTGTGAAATGAAAACTGACAAATCCTCAAAGATTAATTTTTGTTTTAAAAACGCAATAAAACTTTGTTTTAACTCTTTATTTTTTACAAAATGGTAATCATAAATTTAATCATTTGTATCAAATGAGTATATAAAATGGGTACATAGTAAGATTTACTACCCATAACTCATATTCGAAACTTATCCTGTTTATTAAGCGACCTCCTGTGGTACACCAGAGGTACTACAGCTGGGACATCAGTAGACGAAACTAGGCGAAAACTCTCTGATGCAGAATATAAAATACTCAATATTCTGGAAAGTTTTGTACCTGCCCCAGTAGATTCATACTTGTAATAGAAATCCCTGGCTTCAAATGTAAGAATCCGAAATTCTGGAGGTGTTTACCCAGTTCTATTTTATCACTAGAGGGTAAGTGGGAAACACTGTACGTTGCATTGCGTTTCGTTTTTCCAGAAGTCTATTAAGGCGGGAAATATGTTTCCTGACGTTACTCCAACTTTGCATACAAAATATCGCGAAAAAGGTTATTTACAGGTGTCTAGAAACTATAATTGTTTATATGCTAGATCTATTGCCCTTGGTTTAACTAGATTTTTGTTATGTGCTTCAGACCATTATTGTTGTTTATTAGGAAGAAGTTATGACTATGGAGAGAATACTATTGCAGACCATAAAGTTTGATCTCCAGATTGAACATCCGTATAGCTTCCTGTTGAAGTATGCCAAGACTCTTCGGGGAGATAAAGCGAAAGTTCAGAAAATGGTTCAGATGTCATGGACTTTTATTAATGACAGGTTTGTGTATAGTGGATGATTGCAAAAAAGCTGTTGAAAGATTGTGATTTAATAGAGTGAGAGTATGCTGTGTATTATGGTGTAGCTTCTTTATATGTTAATTGAGCAATTGTTACTATAAAGTGTTACACTACTAATTGGAATTTGATTTTATTGGTTTGTGTTACACATAAATATTCAGATTCTTAAAACATATAAAGCAAAAGAGTTTAGGATCATCAACATGGCTACATGGGAATTTCAAGATTTTGATCATAATTCTGAAAGCGATGCAAAATGTGGTTACTGTTTATTTTGGCATTTAGAATCAAAAAAAGGTATCATTTTATAAACACCATGCTAACACATCTTAAAGGTTGTGCCTCTGTAATTGGCATTATTCAGTTTATAGATTTTCTCTTGTTATGGTGTTCTCACTTGTTTCAATATTTCACTTTTGTATTTTCTAGTTACTGCACATCACTCTGTCTACAATGGGAGCCAGAAATCATAGCAGTATCACTTATGTATTTGGCAAGTAGACTGAACAAATTTGAAATAACAGACTGGCAGGATAAACCTGCTGGATACAAGGGAAAATGGTGGGACCAGTTTGTAGAAAACATGACGCTTGAATTAATGGAAGGTAAGGAAATTCAGATTTAAAATTTGTGCGTTGGGTGATTACTAACCCTTTTTGCGACATGTTATTTGCTTTCACTAGGTGGAGTTAGTGGTCACAAACGATTCCTCGTTTTCTGAATGAAGAACCAAGTACTTTTCCACACTCGCATCATTCATGCACTAAACACAAAAGTTGACTGTGACTAACACCACCTCATGTATACACTGGCCAGTGGTGCTGATAGTTTATTCACTTTGTAGATATTTGTCACCAAGTGTTAGATTTGTACTCGCAGAACTCGCAGAGTCAGAAGAGAGGGGAATCTCCACCGCTCAAATCAGGTCAAGATGTGCCTCCACCCCCTCCTGCAGCAAGAAAACATCCTAGATCAGTGAGTTATCTCAGGACTCCTGTATATACTACATGTGTGGTACTAGCTTGATTCTAGGTTGATGTGAACTTAAGATGTTTAGTTTACCGTATTCATTTGCTTCCTCTACAGTGGAATGATTTTAAAAAATGACAAATTATTACAGGTTTCCTATATCAGTGGAAGGTTTAAGATAAAAGCTTTTTATGTCTCATTTTTGCTTGAAAATCATAATTCCTTTAGTTTAATATGAAATTGTTAACTATTCGATTTGATGCAATTATAGGTAACACCAACTGATTCAGCTGGGGCACATCCATCAAAAATGGCCCGGCATGAACCTCCATCAATGACAGATATTCAAACTGCTCCAAATGTGGCACAGACGGCTGGTAATCAACCTGCAGGTTAGCTGTAACCTTCATTATCATAAGGAGATTGATATTTTTAAACTAAACACAATGCAATTTTGTCTTCATTGGTGTCTTTGTTTATCCCTGTTTAAAATGCCGAATCAGCATGTTGTTTAAACAAAAGGATACAGTGCCACTTTAAGATGCCATGTGCAGTACAATGAGCGTGATACAATTGCTTGGATTAGCACCTCTTTAGGTGATTTAAAAATGAGTTAATAGTTTGTCATACATGTTACTTATGTTAGATAATCTTGTATGGTTTATAACTTTGAACTACTTGTAAAAGCATAGACTGACGTTGATGATATGAAATTAATGAACTGAATACAATTAAAATAATTTTTATGTTATACAAAATTTACAGAAAAAGGAACTCTTTCCACTTGGAGCTTCCCAAGTGGATATGTGAGCTAATCCCCATTCACCAATATTATTCAATGCTCTGAATGATAGGCTTTCCCTTAAAGTCTCGTAATTTCTTAGAATATCCTCTAGTGGTCAAGAATTGAAACCAGCATTGCTGACCACCTTTTGGTCTGTCAATATAAGTATTATTCTGTCTCAGATGCATTAAAGGTCTAGTATTTTTTTTTTACATTTTTATGTGAATTTCCTCTTGTAGATCATCATCAGCAGCAGACCACTTATGCAGCTCTTCCTAGTTCTTCATCATATAACCCTTATGTATCAACACAAATGTATTCCTCATCTTTTATGAACCAAGAAGGATTACAGAACATTTCGTCATTAATGGCTGGAAACCCTTCCACGCAGGAATATGCGAGTGGACAATATCCTCAACCTACAACATATACCCAATATACCACACCACAACAGCCTGGTTATCAACAGCCACCGTCTACACAATCAGGTTATGGAAGTTATCAGCAGCCGTCACTACAACAATATTCAGCTTATAATCAAGCGTACAGTCAACAGCAGCCACCTCCGGCACAGAGCTTTCCTACAGCTAGTACAGGTTATCCTTATCCCAGTCAGAATTATAATCAACCACCTCCGCAGCAGTTTCCGCCAACTGGAAACCCACCATCATTTCCAGGACAACAGCAGAATTATCCAATGCAGCAGCAAGCTCCTCCAAGGGGTCAGTATGAACAACAACAACAGGCTGGACAGTTAAAACAGGATCGTAGAAATAAAAAGGATAAGAGACATAATAGTAGTAATTTAGTTGTTTTAGGAAAATAATCCAATGCTGCTCTTGAAGTGTTGTATTTGGTATCATTGTTTTCTAAAAGGTGATAGTTTGTGTTTATGATAAAAATATCAGTGAGGTCATTGAATGTTCTGAAGGCTGTTGTCAGTAATAAAGCATTTTATTAAGTATTCATAAATCTCTTTCATTTCCTTTTTGATGCGTAATGGCGAACCTGTTAGACAGGCAGATTTGTTACGGTCCCTTTCTTTTTTGTATATAAACAAATATCAAATTTTAGTTCTAAAACCAAATATTAATTGTGATAGGAAATAAAGATTTTGTTTTAATGGTGAATATTGGCCCAATTCAAGGATAAGCCTCAATATGGAGAAATACAATATTTTAAAACTTCGGCTAATATCTGGCCAAATATGGAATCTAAACTTTTGGTAAGATTTTATTTAGAGACTTGTATTTGGGTGTTTGTATTTTGATAAATATCTTCTAAAAGTTATATAGGCTTCTAATCAAGGAATTGTAAGGTGTCTTTTGGAGAATAAAGTATCTTAAAAGTAAGCCTGTATTCTACTTTGTGAATAAAAATTATTTTTAACAGTAGGGTACCTATTATTTTGGAGTTTATAATATTCTAAATTTTTAGCTTCTCAATAAGGAAGTTTAAAGTTAAGGTTCTGTTAAAGGGAAGGCTCGTATTTAATAAGTATTATACTTGTAAAGCTCTATTCTCTTGAAGCCTGCTGTTTTGATTTAGTAATATAAATTTTGGACTTATTGAACTTTACAGTTTGTCATTAGTCATTACGGAAATATTTAGGTCCTGTGTGCAGTTCAGGCAGCTTGATCTGAGACTATCTAATTGATTCAATGATTCTTATCGAAATCTTGTTATATAGCAGTCAAGCATGACAAGCTCCTATGTGTGTATTAATTATTCTCCATTCACGCTTGAAATTTTCATGTTTCGCGCATTTTAAATGAGTGATTCTCCGTTTCATGTGGAGGTACTTGTTTCACAAATGACCAGCAGCTATAATCCGTATAATTTCACTCGGCACCTTTCATCACTAACTGAACCATCGAAAACAAACCTGACTATTTCTAAAGAAATTGCCCATTCACCCTTCACGCAGAAGGTATACACCCGGTCCCGGTACACCATCTTCGCATTGCCAAGGGAATAATGTAAAATACGACGAGAGTATTTACTATTATGATACACACTCTCCTCTTTTATAAACTAAGATAGACTCCCTTTAGACTGGTTCCCTGTCCTCCCGCTAGATGTCTCTGACGGTTGGCTGGATATCTAGCGGGAGGACAGGGAACCAGTCTAGACTCCCTTCCGATGGCGATTGGTCTTTTTAAAATTAGGTCATTCAATTGTGGGATCAACTCATTTTACTGCTTTTCACCTAATTATAAAAAAGACAATAAAGATGTCTGATTTTGCCACTCTTGCTCCTGTTGCTGCTCTGTGTCTCGGGAAAATAGGTAATTATTTAAATGTTTATACTTGAACGAGATATGAAAGGCCAATTAATCATTTAATGCGGTAGGCCTACATGATATAATTATATAGTCTCCATAATTTTTACCATTTTAAGTCACACCCGGATAGTCTGACACGTCCATAACTCATTAGTCCAATCATTAAATGATAATAGACCATGTCATAGTACGAGGTCATGTATCATTGATGTTTCACTGTGGCAGTAGTCCTATTCTCCGGGTATAAATTCTCCTGGTCAAATTCTTCAAAATTCTTGTGTTTTGCTGATTTAATTAATAAGTACCGTTAATACGGTGCAGCTAAATCATACTGTACCACTTTGCTAAAGAGTAAAGGACAATAGTTAGACCTAGGATATATAAAACTCTAATGATATAAAAAGTTGTTATATTTCTAAATAAATAAATACTTAATATAGTATCCAATGTGATATACTATCACTGCCCCGGGGGGGTGACGGTCAGAATAACTGGGTACCCATGTTTGTTATGAAGGGTAAAAAAAGCCCCTTTTTGGGACCTAGTAGCTCAAAATTC
>JAOXYB010038407.1:0-13409 GCA_028565635.1 Phoronis ovalis | reverse complement strand
TGTATATATTATTTTGTTACAAATTTTTCCAAATCAATTAATAATTTACCCATTAATCCAAATGCCCAGCCAGTTTCAAGATTATCATGTGAACTAACATAATGATATGGCAATTGGCAAATACACAGATGTGCACATAGCTTAAGTCGAATTGGTAAATTTAATCAGATTTGCAAACCATTTTGAGATTTATATCAGAAGAAACTATTGGATGGAAGCAGATGTCAAATTCGTTTTTGCACAATTGTAAATGCATGCATTCATATTTTTTTGTTAAGGTCACTTCATATTTTATGGGCTTAAAATATTTAATACCTACCATTGACATGCATTCCTCTAGTTGTAAATGTCTTGCAAAGGTTTCCAATAATAAATCATGATTCCAGTGAGATACCTTGAGACCAGAAAGGTATTTATCATGATCCAGGTATTCACCATCAATTTCTATAAGTCTACTGCCTTCCCTGTAAGAGATATTGTGGGAATTTGGAAAAACATAATTACTCCAGAAGATAGTTGTGAAATCTGCACGACAAAATTTAGTGTATTTGGTAATAAAGGAAACACATGAAAATATTGGGATAATGCATCAGATACACTAGATATTAGTATGGCTGTCAGTTGCAATATGAAATTGAAACTAACTGTTGTTCCATAACCCGACACCAGAATTTCACTGGATAGGGGGTAAACAATTGGGTACTGATCAAACTGTGCAATTTAAAAAATGAGTTAACAATGAAGGTAATATGTAAATTTTACAGTAAAAATTACATGATCAACTGATACATGCAATACGGTAACATTTATAAGCCAAACAGAACAGCGTAGAATAATTAATTAATACATGATAATATATGGACAAGAATCATGCTCACTTTAATTGATTATTTTGGGTTTTAAGAGAGGCGGCAAACTTGCAGTTTTTTACATTCTTGAAGAGGTGCTGTTTCCAACCACGTTTCTCATCCAGGTTTGTATGTATTTGTAACTTCAAAGGCACTTTACAATTTTGTTTATTAGTGTGATATACATACATGTCCGAACGTTGCTGAAACAAAAGTAAAGCAAAGCACATAACAATTTCTCATTCCATAAAAGCCAAGTTAACCAAAACTACAGTTTATGAAAGACGACTAATAGATCTTCAAGCAATCCAAACTACTGAAAGTAATCATTCTTTTTTGCAGCAGGCACTGGGGTGTGGGGCCAAAGAACCTGATTTTGTTTGCTTTTAAAATTTAGTTTAATATAACCTATTAAAAATGAAGATCATTTTAGGAAAATTACACCAGAGAAAATATTTATCAGTATAACCCTTTTTAATAGTTTAAAAAAAGATTAATTATAATTACACATTTATTAGTTGAAATGGTTTTCTCCTAGCTGACTTATTTACCTATAGATTAGAACATACACAATAGGCTATCAATAGAATAAGCGTATAAAGAGGTGGGATGGACAAATCCTTATAAATAAAGAGAAAGCACATTTCTCAGCGATTACAACTCTAATTGAATGAAGTGAATGTTGTCTAGGCCTTCCAACTGGCTGCATCCATAATGACTTTCACAGTGACTCCTTGAAAATGAGCCAGGAAGCTGACAAGCCTCTCGTGTCATGAGCTCTAGCTACTTAAAACTCCTGATTGGAGCTTTGGAGTAAGCTGATTTAATCACCTTCACAATCCAACTAGATAATGTATCCGTCGACACACTATAGTGACTACCAGATTTATATGAAATAGTTGATTAATAGCTCCACGGATACCTTCTGTGGCCTTCAAATAATATTTTAGAGCCCTACAAGGACAAAGTAAATGATCCCCAAATGGAGAAAAACTTGGATAACTTTTTTAGATATACTGTCTGTGCCAAAATTTAAGAGAGGCTGCAAACTTGCAGTTTTTTTACATTCTTGAAGAGGTGCTGTTGCCTGCTAATGTGACCCTTCTCTAAAGAAAGAGAATGCAAGCAGCCCCGGCGTCAACCAGATGCCGAAGCTAATAGAAAAATTGTCTTCAAAGTAAAATACTCAAGAGATGGTCTTTTTAAAGGTTCAAAAGGGCCTTGACATAACAAATTTAGAACTAGAGGTAAGCTCCAGGAGGGTAAAAGCTTTCTAGCTGGAGGTCTAACTAGAAAATAAGCTTTTAATAAAGATTCTAACTCTGGTGCTTGGCTTTAACTTCTTTTCAAAAAAAAATGAAAGGATGATCTGTACCTTGCAATTGTAGGAAGGCTCAGCTTTCGTACTTGGAAACCTGGGTTACAGCCTTACCAGGATTGACAGAATGTTGTGATGCCCAGTTAATGAACAACTGGACGTCCTAAGTCTTGTAAGTTGAACTTCATCTTGAGCCGCTCGCTTTACAACTGTGTTAGAAAAGCCTGCTGCAACATAGCGTTTGCGGAATATTTGCATGCAACTAATTGGAATATTTCCGGATTGGGATAAAGAAACAATGGTTGAAAGAGAAGGTCTGGGATTTTTGGTAGCTTTTTCGGAAGATCCATCAGCAATTTTAGACTTGGAAACCAAGATTGTCTTGGCCACTGAGGTGCTATCACTACTACTAAAGAGTTCTCTCTCCGAATCTTTGATGAAATCTTGGGAAGAAAAACTATTGGAGGGTAAGTTTACCCGAATATTACTGTCCAATCTTGTGACAGAGCATCTACGCCCAAGGTTTTCTGATCTGGATTAGGTGGAACAGCAGAAGGCTGTTCAATCGTGTTGCGAACAGCTCTATGTGAGGTTTGTCCAGACATAGAAAAATCTGGTCCACTACTGATTGTCTGATCATCCAATCCGTGGAATTATTGTATGGCGAGACACTCCTCTCGAAAGAGTGTCTGCCAAGATGTTCCACCTCCCTGGGATGTGAACAGCTCGTAGAGCTGCTTGATGATATACACACCAATGCATCATCTCCCAAGTTAGGAAGCACACAGACGGGGACATTGTTCCTCCCTGTTTGTTGATATACAGTTACAACTGTTGAATTGTCTTTTTGACTCATAACTGCTCTTGGGAAATGTTGTAAAATTAGAAAAACTGCTTTCATTTCTAACCAATTGATGTGTTTACCCTGAAGAGTAGGGGGCCAAACACCTGAGATCTGTAGATCTCCTATATGCCCTCCCCATCCCTTCATGGATGCATCTGTGAAGAGGTTCACAGAAGTGTGTGCATGTTCCAACGTAAGTCCCATAAAAAACAGTGACTCGTTTATCCACCAGTCTAGATGGGGAAGTGAATGTGTCAGAACCGGGATCTGGTAAAGATCCTTTGATGCTGGTCTACACTTCGGAGATATAACTGAATGGCTCTCATTCGTAACCTTTTCCCAGGATGTCAGATCTATACATGATGCCATCATTCCTAAGAATAGGAGTAATTTGTGGGCTGAAATCATTTGAGACATTTTGAATCTTTGAAATGTTCCTCTGTGGTATAAACTATCCCCGCCTTCAGATCAAATCTGGCTCCTATGAAAATCAGATTTTGGGAAGAAGACAGTGAGTACATATTTTTCCAGCTTTGGAATAAACCCCAACTGAAGTATTGTCTGAAGTGAGTGTCTTGCTACTAAAAGGGCCTGTATGAGAGTATCGCAAACCAACCAATCATTTAGGTATGCATAAGAATGGACAGACTGTTTCCTTAGTGATGCTAGACTACTGAGAGAACTCTGGTGAACACTCTTGGAGCTGAAGTGAGACTTAAAGGGAGAACTCTGAACTGGTAAATGTTTTCTCAAATCTGGAATCTCTTTCTGGACTCTTGAGCAATAGGGATGTGCAGCTAAGCGTCTTGCAAATCTAGTGAAATAGCCCAATCGTCTTTTCGAAGTGCTTGAAACACTGATCTCCGTGATTACATCTTGAAATGAACTTTCTTTAGGAATTGATTTGGAGGTCTCAAATGTACAATTGGGTGCCATCCTGCTTTTTTTGAGACAAGAAAATTGTTCAGTAAAGACCGTCAAAAACGTTTGATGGGGGCACAAGTTCTACAGCCTGTTTCCTTAACAGGGAGTCTACTACTTGTAGAATAACTTGTGACTTGTCTGGTGACTTGGGTAAATGAGTTGCTCTTAACACCGCAAACTTTGGGGGGAAGAAAGGAGCTCTAGAATGCAATCTTGTTCTATAACACTCAAGACCCACCTGTCGACAATGAGATTTTTCCAATTGGGAAAACATAATCTTAGTCCTTCCCCTACTGGAACTTCTGCTCTTAGAATTTAAAAAAAAGTCATCTACGACTTAACTCAAAAGGAACCATGAGATTTGTGGTACCTCCCTTTCAACTCACAAGTATTCTTACAAGAATCTTTCTTCTTATAAGAATCAATCTTTCTGAATTTAAAACTCTGAGGATTCTCTTCCTTAGTAAAGGTCGTCTCTGCTGTCCTCTTACGAGAGGTAGTCTTCGAAGCAAGTGAATGAGAAACTTCTTGAGCATCCGCATCAATTCATAAGATTTATGCATTAAAAGACTTGGCATAAAAAGGTAAACTACTTTTACCCCTTGTCGACATATAAGCAGAAACATCTGGGTCTAAGTCTGGAACCTTACCAAATCTTTCCCAGTCTGAGTCTTGCCAACGATAAGTGGCCTTGTGTTTAAGCTTAAAATCTGTTTCATTTTGGGATAGATGTTTGGATATCTTCCCATTGTTGCACGAGTACCTTCAATAGGAAATGCAGCAATGGTATTACACCTGCCCTGGATGGCAAAGGATTCACCAAACTCACTGGGTTTATTAATGTTAAGACTTAGCATCGGCAGGTAAATCTAGACCCTGAGCAACTGTCTGTCATAAATCTCCAGTCTCCCTATTAATTTCACCAAGGTCTGAAGAATTATCGTGCTCGGAAAAATGTTTATTTTTAAATAAAGAAGTTGTACGAATAACTGACTGTCACATCTCTATTTTCATGTATTTTTGTTTAGTTTGTTTTGTTTGGAGGTGTGGGTCAGTTACATAATTTTTATCAGTGATGTAGGTTTGTTGTGTAGAAGCACTTGACTTGTTTGTGCAACACAAGGAGCTCCCTACTGGGTATAATTATCTTATAAGGGTCAGTTTGGATAACTTAGTCACTTGTTATTTGGATGCAGACCAGAGAAGACATGTAATGTAACTTTAGTATTGTCATGGGTGTGGCAGGTGTTTTTATGAGTATTTGAGTTTTGCCTCTGTGTGTGTTCTGTAATTGGTTATCACTCTTAGTGTCTGCCAGTGAGAAAACCTCGGGGTAAGTATATACAGTTGTAACTGGTTAATATTAGTATTGTATGTAAAGTCAGTAAAATTATAAGTAATATTTTATAATTAAGTACAGGTATATACAGTTCAATGTAACTGGTTATATTAGTATTGTATGTAATAGTCCTAGCTTTATGACCCTACTACGGTTTGCCTATGGCGAAGCCGTAGGGTCATAGTTCATGCAGTGTAAAAATCAGTAGAAGTTGGTGTCTTTTAAAAACACTCAGTGTGTCAAAAAATTCAATAAATTCAAAGCAGTTTTGTTGCCTTCTTTGTCTATGATACTTCTTCTGTTTTCTGTCACTTTAACCTTGATTAGTACTCCTCAAGGTTACTTCTAGCCCACAAATCCACTACCACTACGATCAATGCAAAATTTCCATCTTGCAGACTTCATTTGGCAGGATATGACGTCACATTTACCAGCGACACGAGGCGGCAATCTGAAGAAATTCGGATAGGATGAACTAGTCGAAAACTGCTCTTCACTCACTTTGCTAGATTTTCCGCCCACCAATCCGAGCCATTATGGAAATGAGTGAAGAGTAGTTTTTGACTAGTTCATCCAGTATCCGAATTTCTTCAGATTGCCGCCTCGTGACTAAATCATCTATAGCTAGTCGTTTTCGAAAATGACGGTTATCCGGAGAGCCAAAAAGGTTGTCCTTCAATAGGAAGTACAGGAATGGTATAAATGGTATGGCTGTCCTCTTCCGGAGCATGTACTTCAAGTTCGTCCCCCATATCTTCACCATGAAGAATAAAAAAGTTTTATATGAGCTGGTGAATCCCTATCCTCGACATGAGGAGTAAAATGGCGGCATCAAACAACTGACTAATAACTGTCGACAATCTCTTATTGGACACTCATTTATAAATAAGTTGTTCCAATGACGAAAACCTTTCTTCAAAGGAGTTGAGTTTTCCTCTAAGGGAATACTTTTCATACCTAAAATAATTATACTCACCTAAAACCCGGAAAAATTCAAAGGAAAGAAAATGTGGCCAATACCTTGCAAGAGCAAGAAATAAACTGGTATATCTGGCTGTGACATCCTAGGGGTCAAGGTTCGGCTAAACGCAAGAACTAGTTAGGGGTTACAGCCTATTGTATATGTTCCAAGAGATAAAAATTGAAGTCTAAGCGCAGGAGAAAATGTGTATTACTTTTCTTCAACTTGATATCATTATAATATTATGTATACTAGTTTTCTCTGAACCTACCGTCAGATACATTTTTCTGTAATATCTAATTAGATATTTTTTTCCGTATCATCTAATTAAATGTCACAGAAAAAAATATCTGACACTAACTTGCCAAAAAATGTGATCCTGTTTATGTTTTCAGTCAAAATCTACTGATAATTTGATAAAAAAGCAGGGTCGCACATCCATATAATAATATACACATGCGCACGCACGTACGCACACAAACACACATATTGGCTATAAGTGAAGCAGTTATATTTGACACATCACTAATCCTGCAAGTGTGTCACCCGAATCAGACACAAAATTAAATGCACTCCCATCTGAATAAAATCTCCCACCCTATATACAAAAAATAAACATACAACCTTACTTCAAATTTCGTGAAACTTCTTAACTTTTAAATCAGAATGTACCAAATTATATCAAATTTTAAAAATCCCTTGTAGTTTTGGAAGTTCGCCCATGAAAATGTCTTATATTTGGTGAAAATTTAGCAAGTATATGTGATAAATATCTCACTTACATTTACATTCTCAATTTGGTCATCACATACTGACTTCTGTCGTTTTATAACACTTATACCATCAGCTTCTGCATCTCCTGTCCGTTTTGAAGCAGACATCTTGATAAGTTGTATTCCTGAAACTATCTTACGACAATGAATTTATAATCAAAGCATCAAACTGACATGTTTTACATTTTTAAGGCATACATATATTTGGCCAACATTATTATCCATGATCAGTCCGTCAATACTTTACCAATACAAGTCAAACTCACTGCAATAGTGGTTAAAATATATTGTGTAAAATTGATTATGGGTATAATAAACAGTATGACATTCCCTAGTCAAAGTAAAGGCATCTGATGTGTTGATCATTGTATGTTTTTTTATCTCCGCTCATTGGTGTAGCAAATATATAAAACGAAGTCCAAAACAAATGAAGTGTAGGTATTGCCTTCAAGAATTTTCCAAAAAATTTTACAAAAAATGATGATATTTCAAGATTAGATTTGCAGAGCTGCAGTGGCTAACAAGTCCACCTGGTATGTTAAAGGTCCGGATTCGATTCTGGGCTAGTTGTAGTAACTACAATGTTTCCTGTGTAAACAGAGTTTGTGCATGAAACAGTATGGTATCTTTACTGTAAACAAATTTACCCAGTTTGGTATTTCCACTATCGGTTATTTTATATGAATTTAATTGATGTGCCCGGGCTACCGTGGTGCACCACGTAACAACATGCCCTCTGATTGTTTATTCATTTTACCCATTAGTGGTAATCCAAGGCTCACTGGTCGTCGCTAAAAATCCACGAAACGTTATTGTTAATTAGAATACCAATCTGACTATTATAATGTAAATGAAACATTGGTCATAAGGAGTATAAAATTAAACGCAACTTGGTGATTTTCTGTTTGATCTATATTTCGATCCTGTTCATGATTCATACGCATAGGTCATTATCCTGCACTGGCTACTGTCATGCGAAATTCGTCATCCTACCAGGTATCTGTCCTGCTTTCTTTGTCTTATTTATCTCAAATGTTCATATCAAATCATCGCGATGTATAAATCACTGAATTACTGAGTTTCCATTTTGTACGATATAAAGAGTAGTTTGATAGGAATGCCCGGATGAGTAAATGACCTCCGAATGACTTAATTTACTCTCAATATATATACTACCGTTGATCTCATAATGTATAAATAATTGAAATTCCGCAATAACTTTGGGAAAAACATAATTTCCTTCAAGGCACCCAAATAAAAGGGAAAACGGTGACACCACCTAATGCAGAACGTGGTATTTTGAATTTTTCAAATGCTCATTTTTTTATGAAAAATGTTTTAATTGGATGTAAAATCAACATAGAAAACAATTATCTCACCAGATGTCACCAAAAATCATAAGGAGGGTAGTTGGAAGAGCTTTATGCACAAGGGACAATGCCAAAACATATGAAATATGCAGAATCACTGTGTGATGATTATCACAGTTTTTGTATGTGACATGTAAAACATTCCACATAGGACTTTCTTTTCCATAACGTTTACGAAATGTACATATGATTGTGACTATTTTCTTCCTCATGAAGTTTCAAAATATTATTTATAACTTGTTTGGTATAATCGCATAGTTTGCTTTTTTAAAAGCGGCATGTTTCTCGCTACTTTTTGTGAGTGTTCCTTAGTAAAGTTCATGTTACGCAAGTGTTAGGCAAATTAGCACCGTTTTCCTTTAGTGTTGATTTCCCATGTAAAGCGAGTGCGGCGACATCTGGCGAGATACTTGTTTTCTATGTTGATTTTACAATATATTTTTGTTGATCTTTTATTTACCAATGAAGGGTCAGGGTTTTTTACCATGGGCCGCACACCCCTACCAACATTTTTGTCAAGTATTCCTCGGGTTGGTGTGTCGAGTGGCCTGGGGTCTACTGTCAGCTTTTTTCCACTGGGCTATACGCCTATAGTCATAGGATTAGGAAATCGTCTCAAGCCATGGCGATCCCGCACAGCGAAAGTTTTTAAAGTAATTATAAAAGAATAATACGGGAGTTGTTATTTGCCCAGTCACGGATCTCTACATACCTTTGCTATTTTTCTATATGTCCATCAACTTGAACAGCAGATGAGGGGAATTTTAAATGTAAATACTAATCAGCAGATCATGAACAAATTAAACTTAGAGTTTCCTTCTCCTTCCTTCTTCGTTTGCACTCAATCTCCAGATTTGAGCATGATATCCGGTTTGGTGAGACACTCAACGAACAATATTATAAATGTATATATCCGATCTAATTCGGTCTTTCTTTAACAAACTTCCCTTATAATATACTTATGTATGTATATATATTTAGACTAATTATAAATACAAGCAAAAATGACGGTATACTGAGCTAAAATGTTTAGTTTCCAAATCTGTCACAAGATGTCACTTTCAAGATTTGGTCAGCAGTTGAAGATGGCCAAGCTGATGGACGTGCAGGCTGGAGATTTTGCTGGCAATTTTACATGAAGCACAGTCAGTATGGTTGTGGTTGCGACACAGTATGTAGCAGCAATACTGTTTTATATGAGAAACCGCAAATGCTTTCTCACAAATGGGAGAAATAACCACAAGTTTAATAGTGAAACTCAATTAAGCTACACACCTCTCGAAGTCGATGATGCAATTAACACTAGTAGTGTTACTCAGGTTTGTTTTGCTGTAAGTGTCAGTCCGCTTTCAGATCTATGCTAAGCCCTGATACTCAGCTAGTGTTTCCAGTATTTATATAACAATACTGTGAAGTAAGAAGCACTGTATAGTTAGTGTATTGCCAACAAGCTTATGGTGATTGTATTTTAATCGAAACTCCAAAATATAAAATCCCCAATACAGTAGTCGTTTTTGCAGACTTTGCAGAGGGTAAAGTATTAACACCGAAGTGAAGCCGTTGTAGCTCTCTAGCTCTGATGTATGTGTCTAGCTAGTGTGACTTTTAGCATCTTAAGTTGCATCAGAAGTATACAAAGCATTAGTTGTTATGGCAAACAAACTAGATTACATACAAAAAAATACTCTTTCTGTATCAAAATTCTGTCCCAGTTTTTTTCTTGGTTATTTTTTTGTACAACTCTATCAAAAATGTTGAACCTCAGAATATGCCAAAAATTCTAAAACATGCAAAATTTATGCCCTTAACGTAGAATGCATGGCTGATAAAAAATATCCCCTATTCAAGCAATTTTGCATCTGGGCCCCGGGATCTGGGCCCAGTCTTTTACCCACAAATCCACAGGCCTCACACAGCACCCAAAAATAACATGTTCCCTTCCAGTAGTTTCTCGTTTTTGTTTCCCAAAATTGGCTAGGCTTAGTTTATCCAGTTGAGGGGACGGAACCCATTCGTGACAAGTTATTCACAATTTACACTTTGAATCACATTTGAGCAGTTTAATAAGAAAAAAGACTAATAAAAATATACATTTTGGAAAGGAAGTAACTTAGCGGTATGATAAGTTACTTTACTTATCTGTCACATGATTATGTAATTTGTAAGGAGGCCAATTTGGGTAAAAGTCATGTTTTTCAATATGTAAATTTCAAGTGAAAAAAGTATAACCCCAACACCCCTATGCAAAGTTGAAACTTTGCCAAAATTAACTTGAAATAGAAATCTCCAAAACATTGTCTCAGATTTTAAATTTTTTTTATCATTCAACAGTTATGACTTTCAAAATTCAGCTGCCAGAAAATTTTAATTTTTTTCTGACACATATATCTTAGAAGCACATCATTTCAGAACTAAAAAGAATTTCAAAAACATGAGACACAGTATTAGAGTTCCTAGTTGAAAGTTAATTTTAGCCAAATTTTAGTTTAGTATCTTCAGGGGTGTTGGCCTTAATTTTTTTTGGAGTTTACTTTTTTTTAAAACATGAGGATTTACCCAAACTGGCTCTGTTACTGATTACATAATTGTATGATAGATAAGTAAATGATTTTCCATAATCCTTAAGTTTATACCTTTCCGAAAATGTATACTTTTATTTTGTTTCCATTAAACTGCCCAAAATTTGACTTAAAGTATGAATACATTACCCCGAACAAGTCCTGATATTAATTAATATTTAATACACTGCTGGATCCTGCATGGGAATCACTTGTGTCAACGGTGGGTCAATATGCGCGAGCATGTTATTAAAAAACAACTCCTAACCATGTACGTAAGCTTTTGTGTACATACCATTAACAAAGTATTCCTTTGGTAGAGATGCGGGTTTAAACAGTGATCTATAGGCAGACCTCAAATAGTTAAAAACTTGCCCTGTTTGCGCATCATTGTTTGATGTTCAAAAACATACTCTTGGCAGACCTCAATCAGTAAAAAACATACCATTTTCACAGACCAGGGTCTAGTGGGGAAAAACACCTTTCGCAGACCTTAATATCCTAAAAATAACACCCTATTTGCCAATAATTCGTTATGTATACATATAGTACACATGTTATGTTGCACCTGCTTGTCTTTCATGTGATTTGTCGTTTGCACATGTGGGCCCTGGGTCTGACCCTGGGCTGTATCAACTCCCTTTCCTTGTTTACAGTAATGTTGGTCATCATTTTAATGAATTCAGTCTCATTAATTTTTAATTTCAATTCTTAATTTAGCTTTTGAGAATTAGACATAACTTCCATATTTCACATGTGGTGTGATGATGTAAAGAATAGACAAGTATTGAATTGTGGTATGTTTTTATTAGAATACAGCTGTGGTCACATTTGTTATAAGTGAAGGAAGCTATTTTTAAGTAAAACTGATAAAGATCAGTAACTAAGAATTGACTTAAATTATAATTTAGCTACAATTACATTGATTATCATTTGAAGAGTTTGTATTTCGGAACGAAGGTGATCTTGGTGACTCGGGATGAGCAACCTGTAAACCTCGTCTTCATAATTTGTCGCCAAAAGAATTTTATTGAACAGTTTTAAATTTGAAGCTACTGTAATTAATAACTCACTTATAGTGCTCTGTGTATTGAATAGTAAATGTCATGTAATTATTTAGATAGCAGAGGCACTTGCTCAATTATTGGAAGACATGATAGCTTGTAGCTCAATAATGTATATCAATAAATGATACATTGTAAATAGTTCTTTGTGTTCTGGTTTGCATTTAACAAAATATTGTTCTTGGTCCTTTTCAAGATCTATAAAATGATTTTATGTTTCAATTTATATTCACATTATATATTTAAATGGGTAACTAAAATGTGTACAAACTATATGAATACCAATCAAACCACTATGTTTAGAAATGTTATTATTTCTTTTTATTATATTATATCATTATTAACCTGTACTTTATTGAGTGGTAAATAGTTATAAAAACAAGATAAGGCTTCTCATCAGAGGTTCGATCACCTGTACACAAAAAATTGGTTAAAAATAATCCTCTTTAATAAAGTTGATACTTAGTACCTGGAGTGGACATTTTTGTTTTGAAATTTTAAACTAATGTCAGGGTTACTACAGTATATTTATAGGGGCAGTGGTCAGCAAGCTTCAAATGTAAATACAAAGTAATTCTAAATAATGCCTCTCCTACAATCTTACTGAGTGCATTTGCTAAATACGAAATTAATTCTTAGCCTGTATTGCACTATAATGTCTACTGCAATGGTTCACAATATAGTACAAATTCACTTGTACATGTACGTAGCTTGTGGAACAATTTCCATGTACAGTAAAGATTATAAACTCATAATAGGAATACAAAAATGATACATCCTAATTTTCCAGATTTTCATAATATTTCAGATTATTACAACGTTACACCCTGTTTTTCCAAACACTTCTTTCCAGGATGGTTGCATTTTATATAGCAAGCTGAAAATATGGAAAGTTAAAAAAATGTTTTTTAAAAATCCTAATGAGCCTTTTCAACAAAATGTGCCCTGGCAATGTGTTACAAAGTTAAAAAACCCATTTTGAAATTTTTGTAGTTTTATATTTTCATATTTTTTGTTGTACTTAAATTACTTGTAATATGTTATTGAATATGTCATTTATTGTAAAAGCCCAGTGGACTAATTATGAATTACAGTTAAACAATAAATGTTAATTTCTCTGTTTGCTGTATACAACTATTAGGAGAAAATATAAGGAAATTTCATTGCATATATTATATACCTAATATAATTATGCAATTAGTCTTAATTTATCTGATATAGTAGTAATAATAGCATTAAGTTTGAAATCTGATACTGTTTTTCTCTGCTCTGTTTTTATAGTTTAGTTTTCATACAAAAATTGGACAAGTAGTCATATTTCAACATAGCCATGTACAACTAGATAGCCTTTTAGCAAAGGCAGGGTTGCTCATATTGGCTTTTATGAACGTTACCTGATCTCTAAATCAC